>JAANDG010000240.1:0-202663 GCA_036852015.1 Pelodera strongyloides
AGGCGAGCTTGTGAATTGTGAAATGACCCCTGGAATGGGATGCCCAGGTTTTCACATTAAATACAAGAAATGTGCTCAGTGAATAGCTTGTACGGGCCCCAGCATTCAACCTTAATCCCAATCCCTGCAATTGAAACAATCGGTTACCTCATAGTTTAACAAAATTTTGCTGAAAGAGAACTTAAGTTGTGTATACAATTTGTATGTACATATACATTTCAATCGTAAAAGTAGGTGTCTGCCTTATATGCATTCTATGCGAACAAGCAAGTATGCACAGTAATAAAGTTGTCGGAGTGCTGTTTTCGTGTAAAGGGAGCACGCTTTAGTCTAGAGGACTGAGCAAGGCAATTAGAATCGCCTCAAGGATAATTACAACGAGTGCACATGCTTTAAGTGGAAATGAGAGCAGACGGCGTGGCCTTCTGAAGGGAAAGAGGATTCCTTCACTTTACGAAGTGGCCACTTGAAGAAGACGGCGGAAAGGGGATACTTTAGTTGATTTCGGAATACACAACACACAAAGTAAAGAACGTATCTTAGCAAAAGCTGTGCAAGACACAAATTAGAACTTTACTTTTGCAGCGGCTAGTCTTACTGAACTGCTTCTCTCACTGGGAATTACGCTATGCAACATAGTAATATCGTGCCAACGTATGTCGAGCTTCAACAAATGTATGTGACCTGCCTGAATAGTAATATTTTCTGGGCAGCAAGCGCCCAAACGGTTAGAAATGAGCTTGAAAATATACCAAAATAAGAAAGAGCAAACATTTGTAGGAATGTGCTAATCATCTAAACATAGATCATTCATATGTGTGGCACTGGGCCACCACTAAAGTGAAGGAACTACGATTTTTGGACCAGTAGTGCGGACCTAAATGGACATAAAAATGGGGGAGGTGCTTTTTGACCACCTCGAAAAGCCATCGATCACCTCTTGTTTAATTGAAATAAGAACAATTTGAATAAATCACAAGGAAGAATATATGATGGGACCAGAGAGCCCTTATTCTTGGAAAGAGATTGGTAGATGATCTTTGAGCAATTAGCGGCATCTGTCGAAGTCCCAAATTAGTAAAGTGCTGTAATTAACTCAAGATTATGCCAGAAATCGCTCCTTTTGCGTAGTTTCTACCAGAATTGGTCCAATGTTTACTTAAAAGGGAAAAAGAATAAAATGAAAAAGCCATTTGAGTTCACTGTAATAGGGGCGCGTTTAAGATGGCCGAAAGAAAGAAAAAAATAGGTTTTCGGGCGTTCAGGTTGGCCGAAAAGAAAACTTTTGAAAGACAATGCAAAAACAAGAGACGCAGACAAAACCCGAAAAAAATTACTGTATTTTTTCATTTCCCCTTAGTATTAAAAGTTTTCTTTTCGGCCAACCTGAACGGCCGAAAACCTATTTTTTTCTTTCTTTCGGCCATCTTAAACGCGCCCTAAGATATCATCTGCGGGCAATGTTTCTTTTTGCAACCACATACATTCCCGAGAAAATCGATTATTTTGCAAAATGTTCAGCAATGGACAAATGCAATCAAAGGGTATTTTCACAGCAAAGACAAAGACAGTACTTTAGCAGAAATAAAGCTTTAACAAGTTAAGGCAATTAAACGAACAATTAACGTATATATTAGGATACTTATGTCATTATGCCGTTTTTTTTTCTGAAATGTAAACAAAAGCCCGATACTAACTTACGGATTTATTTTTAGCTTCAAAAAAATAAGCGCGGGATGCGATTCGAAGCCCTGTCATGGATGTTTCAATTAAATGTGACAAACAAAGAAGAGAATGCCCGAATTACTGGAGATACAAATTAAATCAACTGCCCGAAAGTAATCACCTAATGAAAATATCAGCTCGTCCTGCTCGTCACCAGAGTAAATTGAAAGTGTGTTATGTAATTGCACGTATTAACTAGTGAAATGTGCTCTAATTAAAGTTATCATAAGGAGATTTGAATTTTGAATAGAAAAAAATATACACAATGCGGAAAAGGGTGTACGACTTAATAAACCAATGTTTATGATTAGATTTTTCAAATGACAAAACTCGTTCTTCGGAGTGAAAGTAGGAGAGTCAATGATGGGGGAGTTAAACATGACGAGAGATGGGAGAGGGAGACACTCAACACTACTGCATAGACACAAGAAATCAATAGAGAAAGACGAGCCACCAGATCTGCGAAGGGAGAGGAAGTGTGGGAAATCACGAGGATTAGAGACGACACCAATGAATACCAAGTCACGCCGTGTTATTTGGACACTAACCCTGGCCTGAGTTCCCAGATGGCACACTGGTCGGCGTACATGTCGACTGCCTAATGGAATTGTACTCATTTGAAAGCGAGCATAATCCCATCAGGATTAGGCACATTGGCGATTGATGTTTCTATTATATTAGACACACGCTCATCGTTGCATCACTCTGAATACGCAGAAACCAACACATTTCGTAGTCACACTCCTTTGACTGTAGCCGAACTAACCACTTTTACAAATGAATGTGACCCAAGTTGAGAGTTGTTGTTTGGATAACGAAAATTGAAAGTGCCATGAATCACACGTGAGTTAATCCAGTAAGTCTGAGCAATAGGATACACTACTCTGGTCTACGACACTCAAACATATTATGTGCAAGTTTTATTGTGCAAATATCACAAAGTATGCAGACATTTCAAAAACGATATAACTTTGAAGATCCACTTTAACTGCTAATCAGTCCCATAAAATCGCATCAAAGACATTAAACATACACGGAAAAAAAATGAAACACGAGATTCTTATTAATTGCACCGAATTCACAGTATAAATGACTAGATGTAAAAAGATCACATTATTATAATTGCGTTTTTTTACGGAGTTCCGAACACCAAACGCACTCATATTAAAAAGGAAAACAAATAAAGCTCATAAGGTACATCGTAGAAAAACATACGAATTCCAAGCAAACTGAAAAATATGGAAAAACAGATATGATAATATCATATGTATGTACAGACACAATCATTGAAAATCACACGTCTGTGTAACTAAGTTCTAACATAGAAAATGAGTTAACAACAATTTGATATCAAACATTGTCATATGCTCCCCCCAGAGTTCGCAATTATGCTAAATCGATATACGCAAACAATTCCAATTATAAGGAATACATAGTATCCAATGACGATCTTCTTCAGCACGGTCATTTATCAACACTACAACAATAATACTAATGCCGAAAACAATTACACGGCACCCGAATTTTAACAGGTATTTTACCAACAACCTTGGAATTACAACGCACCGAACACGTAAGAAGTGTTGAGTGCGTTTAATAAAGAACACGTTATCACCTAATAAGTATGAAACATAGTTTTCTCTTTATTATACGGCATCCATGGATTCTTCTCTCTGAATATCTTCAATTGGCGACAGCTGTCCAGTGCAGCTCGCTTCAAAAGACTCTGGACCACGAAGGCTGAGCGGCAGCACGCTTTGCTTATGCGCAGCTTGGTAACTCTGAAAGAACCGGAATATAGAATGAGGCAGGTTCCCGAGGGTAAAAGTTGCAGTCGCAATGCCGCAAATCATGACTTAACCAAATTCACGCAGGAAGACTTTAAGATTGTTGAAACAGAAAACAATAAAATACCTGCTGCTTGAGTAGCTGCATTCTGCTCTTGATATGACGTTGTTTCTGTTGAATGCGGGCCTTCAGTGCGCATTTCCCTTCAAAAGTCGAGTTTGTGCCGTCACCCAGTTGTTGTTCCACATGCATGCTCTGTTTCATGTTGAGCAGTTTTTGAGGCTGAAAAAGGTCGTAAATTCTAATATAATGGTAATCGGTAAATAAATGTTTTGAACTTTGTGTAATATATTATAAACAAAGTACAAACTAAAATATCAGCGTGCTAAATTTCCTTATATCGACTGACACTGGCGCGGAAACTATAATTTTAATCGTTTCTCTAAGATACCTGAAATTCCAAATTCTCTGGGAGTGAGATCCTTTTTGATAGCAATGAACCAGCAGCACTCTGTCTGGTTCGATTCATAGCGTAATGCCTAGGTCCGATTCGCATCTTTTGCATCTGCTCCACTGGCTCCGGAGGTGGTTTGAACCTGAAGGACCCACATGCATATGTCTATAACATGATTGACTGGTAACTTAGCTTACCGCGCAACATATCATAATCATAAGTTCATTGCTGTTTTCAGTATAATACCTCAACTTTTGCATCACATGTGAGTTCGGACTCAAAAACACTGCTCCCCAAGTAGTTAACTTTCTTAAAATATCATACTCTGGTGTTTCTCCCAGAGGCCCTTCTCCTCGTCTCAGCTGTCCGGTTGGAAACGGTGACTTGAGCGATTCAAACATTGTGTTATCGGAAGCACGAAGACCTTCCCGAAATGAAGACTGTGGGCTCATCGTCATTCCGTTACAGCAAACTGGCTTTGAGCTGCACGGGTTCATGGAGTTGTTCATTCCTTGCGCTGGAATTGTGAGGCAAATTAGTTGATTTCGCCTAAACCACATAAGTACTCTTCATTCAACAAAAGCGTCCTGCCTAGTTCTGTTGTAACGATATTTAATGAAAAAGGGCAACTACCTGTTTGTTTAACTTGCAACGTCTCCGCCCCGATGACGGTTCGCGCCGACGGACAATTGAAGATATCGGTCTCGTTTGGATCAATTGGTCCAAAGTCACCGGATGCTAATGGGATGTGAACCAGTTCACCAGAAGAAAAAGCAGCGTGTGACGTGGAGGACCCAGCCATGTCACTCTCCACTCCTAAAGTACAAGCCATTAGTTACCACTACGATCTTTATTTCCAAGCTTTTTCCGACAATTCTCCGAGCTAGGACCGAGAAAAAATAAGGTAGAATTTTAGCTTTTTTTCACTAGAATTCTACTTGGAAAAAGGTCGGAGAATTGTCGAAAAAAGCTCGGGAATGCTCTCTCGTCGAGGAGGGCGCAGACAACGATACACCTTTCACCGCCTCGCCGCACCGCGGCAAAAACCGCCGCCCATACAAAAAACAATAGTAACGAATAATTAAACACAAAAATGTTTATTTTAAATGCATATAAAATAAATATGTTTTACTTTTTGACAAATAAGATTATAAACTGCAAACTTAAATTAACAAACTACTTATCTAGTGTAAAACGCATACATGTAATATATTATTAGGAATATAATACGTATGAAATACTATATTATATTATATCAATACACGACATACTCATTATTATGCCCAAAATACAGGTTTTGTCGTAAAATTCGCAGATTGCGTGCCTCTATTCAACTT
This sequence comes from Pelodera strongyloides, assembly GCA_036852015.1. NCBI lineage: Eukaryota > Metazoa > Nematoda > Chromadorea > Rhabditida > Rhabditidae > Pelodera > Pelodera strongyloides. The sequence goes on from JAANDG010000240.1 coordinate 5,305, forward strand.
ACTGATCTGTCACAAAACGTAAGTAAAGTAATTAAAGTAAGTACTAAGTAAAGAAAATAAGTATAGGGCGACATAAATTACATAAATAAATGTATAAAGTAGAAGTCTAGTCAAGTGTTATGTGGGACTACGAGCTACTTACTACGTAAACTATGTTTTATCTTACTTATCAATCTAACTACAAAGCAAACAGATTAAAAGTAAATATACAACAATTAAATAATACTAAGGAACAAAGGAACTCAGAAAAATAAATTTGGGGGAGAGAATGCACTGCTCACCAGTTTTCATATAGTCACGTCTAAAATCTAGGTAATTGGGGAATTCTACTGGGGAAGGAGAAGGTAAGAAGGTAGTACCAGAATCTGCACGAATATGCAAACTTCGCGGTGCGCGGTCTTCCATGTCCCCTTCGCAAGACCGAACAACGTAGACATTACACAGTACACTCCTGGAATGGTTAAAATCAGTTACATTTAACATAAAAAATAGGACGAATAGAGCATAATATTCGTAGAGTATTTACGTCCCAAGTTCGCACGCGAAAGTGCCAACCATCTCGAAAAAAGTTTGATTGTTCTTCTTAAAGCGAAATACTGGCCGGTTTCTGAAACGCATCGAGCACACCAACATTTTTATGCGTCGTATGTAAATAAGCATAAGTTAGCATAAAAAATAGACCCCAATTAGATCCCACTACGCATAAATACATAAGAATGAGCGCCGATTCAATTTGTAGCAAAAAATCCGGACACTGTGATGAAAAAAATATTCACCTCAACACTGTCAACATACCTTTAAATTAAAATAATCCTTCCACGAAATGCGACACTTGCGCACTTTCGGTCTTACTTTTTCCGAGATGGTTGGCACTTGCGACATAAATACTCTATTAAAAGGAATTTACTTGTCCTTTTCATTGTGACACACAAGAAAAGGGCAAAAGCAACACGAATTAGATTTGGAAAACTATTTACCTTGTTTATTGGGGCAGACAGGAGGCCGCCAGGATCTATGACATTGAGTTTCAGCGACCAGTTGAACGGTTGAACCTACCTAAAATAGAGTAGACTAGACGTTGACTGAAAAGGCAACGCTTCCGACGTATTTTCGGTTAACCTTTAGGAAAACTTCCTCTGATGTCTAACAACTAGAAAGAAAAACGAACGCATGTATAGATAGAGGGAAACACATAGTTAGGCCAGTTACAATACGAAGAAAGAAATGTTTTATAAGCATACCTCCATAAGTAACGAGATGAGGCCAGCTCAGCGCCTCCCTGCCTCCCGCACGGCTCGCGACCAGACGGACCAGAACATGGTAGGAAGCACGCGTCCTGAAATACATACGATTAGTTACGATATATATATATATATATATATATATACAATAACAGGAATAGAAAGGACCATTTAGCTCGCGTCCCACCTCTTGCTCCAGCTCCTAGTATCGGTAGTATCCCGTATCCGGGAAATAAAGAAAGGGGCGAAATGGGAAATTTTTGTGCGGTCTCTGCACTTACACTAGGAAGATGCAGATACCGCGAGTAAAGAATATTTAAAAGCTAACAATAGATAGAATTATTCCACTATTCATTGAACAAAGAAAGACTGAAATAATGAGGTAGCGTAGCCTAACACGTCGTAAGAGAAAACTTCGCTAGTACCATATAGAATACATACCTAGTACATTGGATTGGAAAATTGGAGAGGCGCATGAAAGATGGGTAGAATGGCATCCTGCATTGCACCTGCAGTGCAGCCCGCATGACAATGGACGTAAAACGCGTGAGTCTTCGTCTTCCAGTCCTAGTCCTAAAAATTTTTTTTAACCTTTTAAGAAACTACTCTAAGCCTAAACTGAGCACGAGACGAGGTTCTGGTAAAGGAATTTCGAAGGAAAACCTCCAAAGAACAGCTCGAAGCTCGAAAGTGGAAGAGGGGTAAAAGTGAAATTAGGGCAGTGACCGCCATGAACCGTAAGTAAGAGACCACTATCAAAGTCTCAACCTCCTTTTCATTTGTTCCCTTCGCCCTTCGAATTAATTGACATCGTGCTAAATAATGGGGTTTCCGTGTATACAAAACAGACCGCGGCAATAACTTATACTGGTGACTGCCGGCTGTAAACAATCTCGAATAGTGGTGTCGTCCCAAGATGCGGCGGATTTTTCTATACTTGGACAGAAAATCAGCCAGAAAATCCCCAGAAGAATAACAAGGTTAAAAAAAGTTAAAGCTTACATGGTGGATAATCTTGCCTGCCAGATAACGTAGAAGGAATCGCACGTTGTAGGCGAACAAGTACATCAGGCCGCATGTTAGCAGTTCTTCTTAAACTATGTCTGAAAACTAATTATATATCGGAAATAAATAGCTTACTCGAACGGAAAGATGCACAAGAATGTACAAACAATATAAGCAAACGTATGGATGACATTCGGCACTATGGTACACGTTTTCTGTTGTAAAATTATTACTGGTTTGTTTGATATTAACTTTTTGTTCCTGCATGAAAATACGGCTTATATCCGACACCATACCGCCACAATACGTTGTACACACCACAATGGACTAAAATAAGTTAACATACTAACACAATAACTAAGTAAAATAAAAAAAATAAACTTTAATAACTTCAGGGAAAAAATATTCCGCGAGGTGGGCGGGCGCGCACAGAAAATTTATTTTTATATTTGTGAAATAGATGCACGGCATACCAGCGTCAATTGTAGTATGGCGTACTTCTGTGGTTTGTCGGAAAAAGCTGGGAGATTTTCCCAAGCTTTTTCCGAGTATTTTCCTAGCTTTTTCCGAGAAGCGCGGGATTTCCTAGCTTTTTCCGAGAATGTTCTTGGAAAAAGCTCGGAGAATAGTTGGAAAAAGCTTGAAAACGCCGAGTTTGTCGGAAAAAGCTTGTAAAACATTAACAGAGCTAATACGTTTTTTTACATACCAATACTACAAACAGTCCATTCACTTAATGCAGGTTACGATATCGATGTGGTTGAAAAGTACCTTCATCAATGCTTCCAACTGTTCCAATAGTGGACTGCCTGGAAAGGGTTGAGGCTCTTTCATCGCCAATTCCTGATGATGCAGTAGTATCGGTGGTTCTGAACGTCGGGTGGTCCCGAATGGAGAATAATGGCGGACGCGCCCTTCTAGTTACAGTAGACACCATTTCGTCCTTGGTTGGCGACCTGAGATTGTATTAAACTCTTTATTTAGAAAACGAATGAGATTGTTGGAGTGAATAGTGTGTGGATACATGTAGTGGTTAGGCTTAAAGGGTCGGGGTCACTTCACAATCGTTAGCTTCCTCTTATTTTTATCAAGTTTAAAACATTCAAAGTCAAACGTGGTCCAATATCAAATAAAAAGCTGAAGTACTCGTTTAGATATGCTCATTTTTGTTGGTCTCAAGTCCCCAACCTTACCGTATATGTTGGAGTAAGTAGAGACAGCGATTGAAACAAGAGAGTCTTGACTTGCACTAGGGGAAATTATTCGTTTCATGGTCGCAATTGCCTCAGGCTATGCGGCAAGTTTGGAGACTTGAGAGAAAAATGAGCATCTCCAAACGAGCACTTGAGCTTGTGATTCGATATTGGGACCATACTTGACTTTGATTTTTTTTTACACTTGATAAAAATAAACTTCCGATCGTGAAGTGAACCCGACCCTCTAAAATGGTGTGTATTCTGTTCTTTGGGTAGTTCAAGCCTTACGAATTTGTGAGATCCGGATCGGTGTATGTGCGAATGACGCCGAACTCCCTCTCTCGCATTTTCTCCTGTTGTTTTACTCGTAAGCGATCGACCATTAGAAGATAAATTGCCATCAGATTGTCGAACTTCCGTTCCTCCAGAGACTAAAGGAAAAAAGTACGCAAAAAGCACAAACGCAACCACAACTACATCGCTGCAAATGAGTGGTGTTTTGGATATTTTGCGGGTCGAAAAAAAAGTAAATGTGTCGCAAACTCTACCTTGATAATTTTATTCCGATCAATGCCCATCGATTCCATTGTGTTCAGAACGTATTGGTTAGGCTCGGAAGTAGTTAATTGACAAGATTTCACCTGTGAGAAACGCAACATTAATTTGGAAATCAAACACATATGACATGAAACAGCGACTGCATTTAAAAAAGGCGGTGAATAAAAAGAAATGTTTATATGGTTTGCAGCATAGTGTTGTTCTTGTTTAGTGTCTCCATTTCAAATTTTAATCGTTGCGTCATGTGCAACTGCATATCAAAGGAAATGCCAACCTCCATTTCAATGCACTGCTCCCAGTTCTGTTTTTGCATCCACGCGTGGTTTTTCACCTCAGCAATCGTCGCTCGCTTCTTTGGGTCTACGTGCAACATGCGCCGCAGAAGCTGCTCACACTCTGAGAGCAAAATAGAATAATTTAAGAAAATAATAGTTTTGTATTTCTCCAATCAGTAAATAAAAATTTTATAAACATATAAGACCTATCCCATATACGACCTATCTTGGAGCATATGACTATACCTTGCGACATAAAGTATGGCACTCTGTACCGTCCACTCAGAACGCACAACCTCAATTGTTGCAAGTTGGCGCCTTCGAAAGGGAGAGCGCCACACACCAACGCGTAGAGAACCACGCCCATGCTCTGAAATGAATATTGTAATTCGAGTAAACTCGTTAAAATGGCCCTTAAGCATGACGCCCATCGTTTTTAATAGAGAGGCCGATCTCTGAGGCTTTAAACACTCGTTTTCTGCTCGAAAAATTATCCAGTGACCAGTTCTCGGAGGGAGAAAATTGCACGTCACAACCCACTTCTATCAATTGATCAAGACAAATGTCATGTTGGTCACACGGATGCAATTCTTTATCCCTATCCCTCCCAAACCACCCTCACAAACTGATTCTCGCACGAAAAGCCAAGAATCATTATCAGTACATGGATAATGTATATGGTCTAAATTGAAAGAACATAGCTTAGGAGACGCACTCACCGCGGATATATTTGTTATTCTTTATGAATTAAGAAACCTTTAGTACAAAGTATGGAGAATGAACTTTTGCGCCAGACTTCTCAAGATTTGACCATCTCAATGCACTTTCCGATCGTTGATTCTTTTTCAAACGTGCGAGATTGGGAAGTAGCGAAAGTACTTGAGAAAAGTAGACGCGAAAGTGATCGTGCAAACTAATGATGTGATTGAGGATACAGCTTGTTTCAGTATTTTATTATTAGTACGACAATTGCAAAAAGCTTGACAAAAAGTTTAACTGATGATTTACCCAAACATCCAATTGCTCCGCTTTGTATGGCCGACCATCAAAAATTTCAGGCGCAGCGTAAGGTGGCGAACCACAAAATGTTTTCAACAAATCGTCGGGTCCAAAGAAGTTGCTGAAGCCAAAGTCGGCAATTTTTATGCAACAATTGCCATCGAGGAGCAGATTTTCTGCCTGAAAGGTTTGTGATGACAGTGAGATGGAATACTTGCCTAAATACTAAACAACGAAGAGCGTAAAAACGGAAACCAATTAAATGAGGCGTCGCCAACCTTGAGATCTCTATGTACAATTCCCAAGTTGTGACAGTATTCCAATGCGGACACAATCTGCCAAAACATTCTCCGCGCCTCATCCTCGTGCAAACACTTGTTTTGCGCCACGTAATCTAAAAAGTTTGAAGTCGTTTTCATTAGTATTGCAATTTCAATGCTAATAAAAAAGTCTATTTTATGAATGTGGAGTAGCAAATAGTAAAATATACCGTATATTTCACCGTTGGGAGCAAATTCCGTCACTAGATATATACAGTTTTCCGTTTCCATGACCTAAAAATATATGTATTATATTGCGCAAATGAAGAAGGCAAATTCCAACTACTGTCCTCCATAAACTACTCGGTCGCCGGATCCGACCCGAGCTTCAGAGAGCCAGGCGTGCGATATGTATAACGTATAAGTATGACACGTACAAATATACTTGCCTGGTAAAGTTTGATAATATGCGGATGGTCGAGCTTTTTCAGGATGTCCACCTCACGTTGCACTTTTATTAAATTCTCCGCGTCCAATCGGGTCTTATCTACGATTTTGATCGCCACCTGAAGCATTCTCCCTTAGTGATTGGTTACTTTCCCGTCTGAGCTAATTTGCTAATACTTTATTGTCAAAGTGTAATAATATGGCACTTATACTACACTGTACATTTCTATCAGCACTAACCTCGGTTTTGGTGACTCTGTGCCGAGCATATCTCACACACGCATAGTTTCCCCTACCAATTGTCCGTTCAACCTAAAAAAAAACTTTTTTTTTACCCACTATTTCCCACATAAGCATTTTTTTTCCACTACTGCCTCTTTACATCATTCACTTCCATTTCGCGTTACACAGAACGGTCGGGCCAAAAGGGCCGAAATTTATTATATATTTTCTGATCTAGAAAAATTATTTTTCAAGAATCATCACTAGGTAAATCTCATTCAGTATGATTACAATAGTTATACGTCAGTGCGACCGCACCTTTTTTTATCATGTTCGTTGTTTGACCTAATGATGATAATTACTGTGAGAGTCTAGTGTAGAATAGGTAATAACAGTAAAATGTATTTTGAGATTCGGGATATGGTGTTTCGTACAGGAATTTCTCTACTCAAATGACTCCGTATGTGGTCTTCTGGATTGTGGATTTTTGTCATAAAAACATCATCTTTACGCCTAAAGGAGTGTCGAACGGCTTATTTCTTGCGTGCTCGACCCCTTTGGATGGGCAAGGGAACAATGTGTTGTATTTCCAAAGCAATTTCCTCGTAAAAAGGGAACTTTGCACCGATTGGCGGCTTTTTTTTGAGGGAGTAAACATGCAACGACGTAATCGGAAATGAAGTTGTTCTTTTTTTCGTGAAATATTTCAACCCTATCACAAGAAGGAGAGTCACAATTTAGAATTTCCCGGATATCCCTTGAAGAGTTTATGACGCTAAGAACTAAAAATATTTCATTTCATACAAGTTGCACAACAACCAGTTGATTTGTTTCCTCGTTCAGTTGTTTTTTGAGAGGTTAAAATGCAGAGAGAATGCGGAAAAAAAAGATAGCCGTAGCGTCACCGAGCCACAAGCGTAAACAATTTGGCTGCACTGAACATAAAACAAACAAAATTTGCGGACATGTATAGACTACGAGATTGCTATGGTGTAAAGTGAAAAGTAAGAACCTCATAGAATCCAACTCTGGTTATTTTCGCGTCGGCCGGGGGCACATGGCTGGCCACCAGGCCGACTTCGGACATAACTGGCGAGACACCTGAATTGAAGAGTAGTAAAGGTAAGTCGTGAAATAAAAAAACATGAAAAGGACGAGAAAAAGGAGCACAAGTTGAGATACTGTATTCGTTAGCACTAAAAAAATATTGTGTTGGAGCAAAAACTTGGACAACTGGCGCACAACAGCTAAATTCAGTATGTAACAAAGATTTCGGGTTTTGATTTGGAAAGCACCAGTTCGAGGAAGAAAGTTTGTTGTTACCACGACGTCAGAGAAAATGATGATAATTTCATTAGAATAATAACAAGAGTAGTAAAAATTACGAGCATTTGAGCACACTTTCGAAGTAGTCTAGTTTTCGTCAATTAATTATTTCGTTCAATGTAGTCATTATAATGAACACAACGACAATTTCGGACGTGTGAGTTTCCCATGTTTAGTTTTTTTTTGTCGGTAATATTCACGACTGTTGTCGGAAAGAAAGCGTAAATTAAGGATAATTACTTGATACCCATCATTCCCTACGAAAAAAAATTCAAAATTATTAAGGTGAGCCGCTGAATTATTTCACCAGTGAACAATTTAGGTTGCTACGGTTGCGGAAACCTTTGTGGTACTTTTTAATTTCCGTCATTTGAAAATTAGATACATACAAAATCAAGGCTAATAATCATAATGCGAGACCTTGCACTCAAAAAATTGTCGAGCATGTAAGCAATAAGAATATTATAAAAATGACCAAAGTCTTTAATTAAGCGTAGGTACTGCAAAATCGAGTGCAGGTATATTATACTGGTGAATTTCAACGGCACTCGCTTTTTTCTTACGTATAACATAGATTTAATAAATCCAAAGGAAAGGAAATTATTAGGATGTTCATACAAGGGTCCTTAAAGCCTGAAACTCTCATACAATTCTTAAAAAAAACGGTCTCCTCCGGAAAGAATGTCTCCCAAACACACGAGGACAAATCTGGGCCAATGCTTCCACATATGTATACGGTACTAAATAAGACCGTACACTAAAATATCTGTCTTCTTTTATTCTGGCTAAATTCGAAAGATTCCGGCGTTTCTCATAAGCAGAATGACGGTTCTCATAAGATAACATCGTAATCAAACGTTTTGGCTTAATGGGGATTTGTAAACAGTAGACTTTTGACTTTACTAAACAATAGACTGTAAACTTTTAAACGTCAACTAAGCGGTCAGTGCTTGTTTGTAACTTCGGTGAAATGGTGTGAAACGTTGGAAAGCTAGATTTCGCCCGATAATAGTGAAAAAAAACATGATGAAATATCATTCCATCCGTTAGGATATAAAAGGTTAATCAGGGAGAAAGTATGACAATAGAGCTTAAGAAAGCAAAATTTACATAAAATACCGGTGTTGGCTGCTAGATTTCAATACGCATTAATATATGAAAGAAAATTGTGCAAAATGCGGAGTTTCTTTCTTGCGAATGCTGGTAAGGAAGTGTTATTAAAAAGCTTATATTCAATTTGAAAAATGCCACCTTAAACGCTGCGGGTTTCCCTACAATCAATGTTGCAAGATAACGTAAATTCACTCCATTAGTGATCCTGTGAGTGAGAAGGATTTCGTGATGGTTTTTAAAGGAATAAATCGGGGTGAAGAGCAGCTGACAGCAAAATCTCCCTATCCCGAACTGACGAAAACAATGTCCACCAATGACGTAGGGAGCCGGAGAGCGCGGCTAAGAAAAACCGCCACTTGCGTAAGTTCGCGGTAGCTGTGTGCCTCACAGCGTATACAGAAAAATGAGTTGCAGAGTGCGCTTGAGATTTCTTGCACACGTAGATCAGCCCTGGGTCGTCCAAGAAAACAAAAAAATTAAAACGTTTTCTTTTTGTACAAATAAATGCAAACAAACGATTGAAAAAAAGAATATCGAAAACGAATGAAATATCAACTATTCATGTTGTTGATGGATATATTCTCTATGAACGACAACCGAAATCAAACAGACGGTTTTTTCTGGTGATAAGAAACGCGAATATTCAAAATTGTAAAATTACACTTGCAAAATTAACTTTTCCAGTAATTTCTTAGGGAGTTGCGTAGGCACGACAAACTTTGATGCTAATCACTGAGGAATTTCAGATAAGCAACAGGAACAGAACAATTAACGAATTTTACACATTACACGTGGTTTGATCTTCTATTTAACCACGTCAAATAGCAAGTGGCGCGTTGCCTTCATGCCCGTGTATTCAACGAAAAAAAATCAGAAGTGTGGTGCAGAGATAAATTGGAGGTGTCTGTGCATGCAACAATTGTTGTGATTGGAAGATCAATAGGCGAAAATTCCGGTGATTCGCAGTTACTACCAAGAGAAAAGGTGAAGCAACGAGATCATATCAGTGAACTAAATGTAATGTAAATAAATTGGTGCATGTTTGCACACAACATGATTATTTAACAATGATCTTTTGTTTTCATATATGACGCTGACAATTTGAACTGATTGGAGTCAAAGAGACCACAAACACTAAGATGTATGTTTAGTACGGACTGCGGCGAGAAGCAAAAATAAAAATAAAAATTTTTGAACGGCGAAAAGTGAAATGAGTGTCTGCCACGCAGTTTTGTTAAACACGAAAATAGGTGGGATATTCTCGGGACCTCTCGGTCAGGTAAGCTTTCACAGAATGTGTTCTGTATACAGAGAAAAGACGGAAGAGGACAAACCACTTGGTCATCTCGCTATGATCACTTCTCTTCTTCACTCTCTCTCTCTATCTTTCTATCTCTTTCTGTCACTATCTGTCCCTCTCTTTCAGCATGTCTACGTTTCTATTCAAAAATGTTACTGGTTTCAACTTTTGAAAGGCGTGCGTACCAGTGCCAGATCAAATCAGATTCAGGATTGTATGAGGATGAGGTTTTGGGCAACTATAGTCGCACTATCCATTTAGAAATTAATTCATAATCATAATTTCGCACATAACCATTTTCTTGCAAATATGAAACGAGGATAGGCTTATTTAGCGAACGGAACATGGAACATGGAATGGTAATATGAATTTGTAATTGTAGAATCTAATGTCGATTAGTGATCTGATCAGCTTGTCTATCTCTTTGCCTGCGGCGTCTGTCTTCCATTCGACTCTCCTTCCTCTCTGCCTGCCTAACTCTGAGTTTCTTTTCCTTCGTGACGCAACTCAAAGACGTCACCGCGGCGATTATCGTCTGAATTTTTTCTTCTTTCGCATACTCTTTCTCTATCCCTACCAAACACCCTTTTCAGTGTTCTTCTCAGAATTTGATGGAACCGTCTGTGTTCACACTATTTTCCATATCATTTTCTTTGTCTCTTATCACTCTCTTGAAAACACACTGTATCTGCCGCTTTACCTCTCGAAAGCGAAAACTGCAAAATGTGTAGAATTTTGAGATTGTGCCCAGAATTCTTTGCGGATGAGAGAAAGAGCGTAAGTGACGCAGTGAAAATAAGGGTTTGAAAGACGATAACAAAAATGAGTCTTTTCAAAAGTTGAAGTACAAAATAGATAGAGCAGTTGCAGGAAATGAGTATTTACATCACGCATATTTTCAAATGTAAACGATTAGGAAATATGTCCATAATAAGCAAAGGACTTTACAACTAATGCGAAATGCAACTACAGCATCTTTATATACACTACACAACAAAGTTTTACTTCTCAAACCCAAATGTTGGACGGTTTGTACATGGGTATAATTTGTTAACATGTTTGTGACAAGAAATCACCGACTAATCGAAACACTAAGCGATGTTCTGCTAAGAAAGGTTGCGATCACATAACTTCTTCGCACTGATGACCTCATAAAAGTGTGGTTTGGCTTCACTTGAAGGGAAAACAAATCTCTCAGAGCACTTGTGGGACAGGAGCCATCGGAATGCGACAGTTGTTTTCACGGTTGACTTGTCACTAGCATCCACTCTAAGGCAACTCTCTGAGCACTTAACATTGGCAAAAGAATAAATCGGAAACGCGTCACTATATGTAAAAACTTTGCATACCATGGCTACCCCTTTCTACTGGTATAGCAGCGCAAATTTCAGTATTAAATGAGTGGATTTATAAGCTTCAGTGACACTTAAAAACACAAAATTTCCCGTTTCTCCAGGAAAGATGACTTTTACACTTGTTGAGATAGTTGTTTGAGCCCCGCCAGTCTATTTGTTTGTTTTATGGCACATTTGCGTCAACGGTCAAACTACTTCAGAGAGATTGTAGATTTGTAGAACATAACAATAACTGTTAATGCGGAGATAACAGCACGGCAAAGCTTGTCTGGAAAATATAGTCAAATTTCACAAACAGAGTTTTCAAGTGAGACAGTTGTTATGTATTTATGAAGACAAACGTATCCAAATTAGAGTGTAAGTAGCTAGACCGTCTGACAACATCCCCTAATTACGTGCATGATATCGTTAACAATATGTCTAGATTAGTCGCGTTTCTAATGCGATTGAAGGCAATTAATAACATCACTGCCGGCATTTCACTACGCAAAACGCGATGCAAAAATGCGAAATATTCGTCAGAAAAAATCAAGCAAGATAAAAGCGTCTATTGACCTACGCAATGCATAAACAGTTAGGCACGGGCGTTTCACGTGCAATTTGGATTACTAGATTGGGAGGGGGTTTAGTAGAGCTGGAAACGCTTTTTCGGCAGTCCTTGTCTTCGTAAAAAGGAGTATGACGTAAACAAACAAAGACTGGCGAGCCACTTTCTATCCGTCGCTCCTTCAGAGGACAATGCTCGTCGTTTCCTGGCCAAACCATTAAGGAGAGAGAGAGAGAGAGAGAGAGAGAGAAAGAGATTTATCCCCCGCCATAAACGGTAGTCAAATTTTAAATTCAGCTATCACACCTTTATCAGTCACAAGTATGTATTACCACACTCAAGTATCACGCATGTATTACCACACGTATGTATTACCACACGGAAAAACACCTGCGGAAATATTTACGTTTATTTGTACAAATTGTAAATGACTAGACCAAAATTCAACAATTCATAAAATAGATGATAAAATGAGCTTGAAAAATACTTATAGGTATATATAATGGCAAAACATGCATAAGACCCGAAATGAATAGATATTAGAGTAAGAGAGAAGATTTTTTCTGGGAAAAATTAATATGACATCTTCTGCTGAAAGTTCATCCTGGATGACTGCAGGATTTAAGAAATTATATGTCGTATCATAAGCCGATTTTCTTTAAGAATTAATTTTTTGCAAGAATGCGTCACGCGAAAACAAGTGTTAGATAAATGGCAGATTTTAAACCAAGAAAGATGTAGGCGTTTGTGAAACAATTAGGGGACAATGGGAAAAATATGCGTGGTTACTGGCTACAACGACAAACAAATATATGAATATAATCCTTTGAATAACATTCCCTGATATTAACCGATAAAACAACCTTGCACTAAGCACATCAATTATTGATTAGATCGATATATGAGCATGGGTATGTATTGCAATTTACATTAACTCCTTGTGCTACAGTTTTTCAACAAGCTCCATTTACACGTCAATATTCTATGTCGAAGTTAATTATTTTAAGATGAGTTGCAGAGCAAACATTAAATGTTTTTCAGCGGATCAAAGAGAGGATAACAATGTAAAGAATAGTAGTAAAACATAGTAGTAAAACACCGGTAATTGAGATAATTCATAAACGACTTAAGAATACGAAGAAAATACGCGACACTGCAAAGTGCTTCGAGAAAGCTTTGACTGATTTTGGGGAAAACCCCAAAAGTAGTAGTGTCTATTTGATTCAAACATGTGTTGATGTCCTGCTCAGCGGTCTTGCGTCTTGAACTGCGGCGAAGCTGTACGTCGACATCTTTGGCGTATCCACCTAGGCGAGCAATTGTAATGGTTTAAAAAAATGAAGTGATACCCTACCCAATAAAAAAAATACAGTGCAAAGGCCCGCATTCCCTTCGAGCTCCATAATGCCAATTTTAAATCTCACCTCTTGAAGAGTTTCCAGAGGCGCTTTGTCGACAGGTCCATACATTTCTGAAATTCCCTGCGGTGTGCTTACACCTAAAATCGGACGAATAAAAAAAAGAAATTCATATTTGTCACGGACGTTCTGAAAACTTTAGTATGCATGTCAGTCAACAAAGTGCCTACCGGATTGAAATGAGCCATAGCTGGGTTCATATCGGGTCTGCATGCAGTTGTACTCATTCATTGAACCATTTAGATACTTCGGGTACAATGATCCATTTGAGGTAGAAAGGGCATAAGACGACGGCACGAGGAGATCGAGGTCCGGGTTATTCTGAGGTATTGAGATGTAGTCCTGAAAATAAATAAATAAATCGTTTACTGAGTGTGATGAGAACTTGATCATGCAATGAACAAGAAAAAATAGACCATAAAGCGAAACAATGAATAAATGTACAATTCAACGTGTGAATATTAAGCCAACTGCAAGCACCTTTAGCAATCCTGACTGCTGCCGTGTTACCACAATTTTTTGATTACCTTTGTTGTTATGAGATTTCCATCGTCAATTGGACTGCTATACATCTCGGGGAAGTATTGACCATCCAACGCTTCACATTTCACCGTGACGTCGGATTCGGACGCTAAATTTTGATCATTCATACTTGATTAAGATTAATACAAGCTGCTGTAGGGTGCGAGGTCCGGTGGGGAAAATATACAACAAGAGATTACTACTAAACTACCGTTATCTTACCTAACAAAACCTCTTTTTTTTTATTTCCTATTTCCTTATTTTATTTACTATTTGTTTCTTACCGGTGAACTTGCTTCCTTTTCCGGAATATCGTCGCTTTCGCCTCCATGCGCAACAACTGAGACATAATGCTAGCAGGATAATACCAGCCAGGATCGGCGCGGCCCAAAGAATTTCGGCTTTTTCTACAATGAAGAGATTGTAAATTTCCAGAACTTGTTATTACAAAGACTAAGAAAAAACATCTTGGACGACGAGAGTCTTAAAGATAGCCATGCTGCCTTGTTCTGCAACAACCCTGCACAATTTCCGCAGAAGCGTGAGTAAACGGGGCGCACTTTATTTTTTAGTTTCTTTGCAGAAATGAACAAAGAATTTTACCCAGAAGCATAAAAAATCTCACCTTTCCATTCGTCTAATGCATCCATGAGTCCCCTTTTCTTGAGCACTGTGGCTTTTCCATCGCCCCCCAGACCATTATTCGCCGAGCAATTGTAGACACCAAAGTCATTCTCTTCTAGATCGCGAATCGACAATCGACTCTCAATACCGTAACCACGGGAAATTTGATGAACCTGAAATTACATTTTCTTCCGTATTTTTTTTCTGTGAAGCATCACTTGCCTCATCTAAAAGATATTAAAGCTATTAACCAACCTGCAGCCTTCCCGTGTTGTAGTTGGGTTCTTCTCCATTCTTTTTCCATATTATTTCGGGTGCTTTTGGACGACCGCTCACCTTAATATGTACTGTTATACTGATGAAACGTGAAAAGCTTGAAATACAATCGAACGTCAATGAACAGTTGGCTGGTTAGGACACTCATGCGTGACTTTCAATCTATATTGAGTTATATTGACCGAATAACCACGTATTTCCTCACCCTGCAAACAATTTCGAGGGTTTCTCCGATAGAAGCACGTTGCACGTCAGCAACATGTACAGTGGGCGGACCTCAAGGTGCAAAAACGTGAAAATAAAACATTTTCTCATTAATCATGAAAAATCCTATTTCTTCCATATAAATATTTTTTTACAATTAGGTGTGTCGGGGAACTAGAAATAGGGAATTTTTCATATTTTCGGAAATTTTCTTATTTCAGTGCATTTAACCAACCTCTAATATGCAAGTGATGTGAAAGGAATTTTTCATATCTTCGTAAATTTTCTTATTTCCGTTCACTTAACCAACCTCTGATATGCAAGTAGTGTGATACAGTTGCATGTTGGAATCCTTCAACAACAGCAGTGCATATGTATTCGCCTTGCTGCCATGATTGAACATTGTCGATCGTGAATCTGAATTTACGCACGAAAGTACTAAAATGAACCATCAACAATTGAAGGAATGACGGAAAACAGCGTTGTGAACCAACAACCAAAAACAGGAAAAGCTATTATAATAACATGTTCACACTTCTCATCTTTTTTTATGAATGAAGCGTGTTGAGCATATTGATCCTGTGGATGACAATAACTACGCGAATGAGATAGGAGACAATGACAAGGATAAATATTAAACTTACGCTTCGCCTTTAGATATTACTTGATCATCGCCAGCTTTTGTCCAAAAGAGAGCTGGAGCGGGGTTCCCGGCTGCCTCGCAGGTAAATGTCGCTGATTCACCAACATTCACTTCTCGTTCTTGTGCAGTGGAAATGATTCGCGGTCCGACTGAATTAACCCCACATTGCATAATATCGGGAACCAGACAATTCAATGTGAAAGGACTCATCTTATTGGTACCTTGCGCTGTGATTTAACACGGTCTTTCTGTACAAGCGAACTACTGGACAAACAGGGAACAAAACCAATTCACTCCACTCACCATTACTTCACTCCACGCCAATAAGTTAAAACCTGAGATGTCGTAATTTCCTAACATCGCGCAATAATTAATTAGTGCGGGTGCGAATTGGGCGAAATGAATCTCTTGCGGACGACATTTAACAAATGACTTGAGGAAGGCGCGCAACTGCCGCACTAATGCATCACAACGAGCAGCCGCTTTGAAGGTAGGCAAATATAAATGGCACCGTGCTCGGGACAAGTTATACACTCTGAGGACATGTTGGTCATGTTACTAGTTGCCTGCCAGTTGCGAGCTTCCTGACTTCAGAACAATGTAGAAAAGGGTCCGCACCAGATTCATATTCAACTATATACAAGGTGTTACAAAGTGCTGAAGCAGCATGATTTATGGCTGTACCTTCACACCCTTTTGTGGAATCAAATGGTTTACACTAAATTTCAATTAGGTCTTACAAGCAACGTTGAGATGTGTAGTCCCTTGACCGCTCCCGATGACATTTGTCGCCTTGCACGAATATTCCGCTCTATGATCGTCCATTTTCAAGTGCTCAAAAGCTAGCGTCTAAAAAAAGGTCCACTGATGTGAAAGTTAGTGGATGTTTTGTTGTGTTGCGGCTTTCAAACATATTTAAATAACAACACGAGAATGTGCTCACGTCCGTCGTCTGCCTCAATAGTTGGCCATTTCTGAACCACGCAATTTTAACATTGTCAATCGGTTTCGCGTCCACATTGCATGCGAGCAGAGCACTACTGCCTTCCCGAAGTTTGTGCTTGCTGGCGATCGTCAGGTTTACACGAGGTGCGTATTGCAGGGAAAGCTTGACACTCTGTGTCTCGGCCTGTAAAATGTGTGGTGTTTGTCGTGGTGGCTCAGACAGACAAACGAAGCGATCATTAAAAACCCTTTTCTAAAGTTAGATTCAAGAATATGTGCTGTTTTTAAAAGAACATACGTGATCTGAAAATGTCTCGTGGTGGCTCAGACAAACGAGGTAGTGCTTATCGTCTTCGGGACGCGGAACAAACCTAAAAAAAAGAAAATCATGAATTCATCTATTTGAGAATCTAATATTGAATCATTGGCTGGTGCGCTTATCAATTAAAAGTATGACAATGTCCACTTTTTTTGTCTAATGGAAAGACGATAGAAAGAGTAAATAAAGTACGTACGTCAAATTGGAGATCACGCTGAAAAGATGTCCGTCCTTCTGAACCTCTTCAACCACACGAGCCGTCACCGAGCCTGGGGTTAAACCGGAATTCTCTGAAACAAAAAGAGGTCAGATCAATAGTATTTCATCACAGATTCTGAATTAACTATGTTTTTTACAGCACTTGGTCACTAAATCGCCAATTAGTATATGTGTCTGCAATCTCAGTTCTGTTTCATAAACAATTTCAGTTTTCTGTGTTCGTTTATTGCTAATAAATGGTTAAAAGCACATTCATTGCCTAGAACAATGGTAAAATACTTCACTTACTGAACAAATGCCCGAATCTTGTTCGTGTTTCAGCAAGCCACGTGACTATATTTTTTGCATCTGGGTCAGTTGCCAGCGCCCATCCCATACGTGCTGGAGGTTTTCCCTGGAACAAGTTTGATAAGCATTTGTGTGTGGTTGACAAGGCGAATTAATAAATGTGTGCTTACTGGTAACACTAAACCGTGTAATATAAACTTTTGTGTACAGGAATGCCTATGTTTTATGGTGGAGCGATGGGTTGATAATTTGGGATTTTTTGTAATAAACGCACCTTTTGACTGACGCATGCCTGCTGCATTGGTTGTCCTGCCACCGTACTTATTTCATTACTGGATGGTCGGTTGAGAAGTCGTAGGGGAGTGGGTCGCACTTAAAGATAATGTTATGTACAGTAAGCGAGAATCTAAAGATAAGTGCAGTGAAATGTAATTGTCAGAGACTCACTTAAGACGGTTAATTTTGCGGGACTGGATCGAACCGACGGTTCATTGGCCATTTCACTCAAGTGACACATGTAGATATCGTCATCATCGGCTGTCACATTGATGATCTGAAAACGCGAAAGTGGGTAACTCATTTAATACATAATTGGGTACATTCGGAAAACACTACATTCGTCATTCAGCATTAAATTGCATATTGTGATTGTTAGATAATTAATATTGTTTACCTGTAAATGATATTCGCCGGCCGCCGCACTTCCCACCATTGAATAACGGGGGAAGAACTTGAGTCCCCGATCCACACCTAATCCGAGTCCATTTTTCATCCATTGTACGGCGCCTTTCTTAAATAGAAACCTCCGTTTAAAGCCTTGACTAACTTCATAAAGAGGACTCGACATAAACCGAGAGTTCATTACCTGATGTTCCACCCTGCATTTTAGCTCAACAGTGCTACCGATAAGGGCAAAGGACTCAGTGGGACCTTCAGCAATCCTCTGTTGTGCCAACGTTTCATCGAATACTAGGAGTGGTAACAGTGCTAGCACGCGCCAGCACATATTTCGAGAGGCAACACTACCTGGAATCTCAGTCATAAAAAATTGGGTTTGACGGTAACAAAACTCGAAGAAATGGCTGCAAACAGAGTACATTCACTGCTTGAACAAGAAAAAACATTACGGCAGTCTTTTTTCAGATTCACGATACGAAAAGTCAATGCGGCTGCATTCTGAATTGTTCCTTTACTAAAATTCGCGCCGTGTCTGCGTGAATCTCGTTATTGAGACGAAAATGAAGCAAATCGGATCAACGGAAGAGAGGGCAAAAGACAAGACGAGAGTCAGCGACCTGATGATGACAATTGCCATAATGACTTTTGTTTTTGAAATAGATTGTGCGGCGTGCAAAAGAATAGCATGTATCGAGTTGGAAAAAATAACTGCTAATTGTCATAATGAGGAATATAGTATGAGCTAAATACTGGTTTCTGTGAAAAGTGGCGTTTTTGGAAACAACCATTTACCAAAAAAAAATTATATATTAAAATATTGATGAATACAATAAATTGGGACGGATCCTGTAACTTTAAAAATCAGTTCAACAAGCACACACATATATGTGTGTGTGTGTTTGTTCAAACTAGCAGTGTCTTGAGCGTCATGAAACACATGCATACGTCTAACTAAACTGCAGCTACTTACGCTGCACATGTCTTGTACAAACAGAAGAAAATAGAATGACAAAATAGTATCAAACAAATTTCTAAGAATACAAAAGCTATATTCCACGATTGAGGAAAGACACACACAAAAATATGATAGACCTAATGTCTCACCATCAGTAAACGGCTTATTTATTTAAGCTTGACAATAAAAGACGAGAAAATGCGTGAGTTTCACTGCCGGCGAAGAGCCTATGCGGTGACTTTGAACTTTAGTAGTATTCCACGAAATTGCCTTTGACTTTACACCCGCGTTTGGTCATGGTCTCCATATTGTCCTAACAATAAGCTGCTCCCATCCACATTCAGTATAAATACAAATCAGGCACGTCGAAACCTTGATGCGACAATAAATAGCTAAAAGGAAATGACCTCATTTGCATAATGATTGAGACTACAGCCGACCGACATGAAAAAACGGCCCATGCATAGTTAATTTACATAGCGGTACGATATGGTTCTAACATTAAACCAAGGTCGGCGAAACAAGAATTATATGCCTGGTTAAAGAATTGAAACTAATTTGAACATTTCGAATCTTGATAGAAAGCACTAGAAGAATAGTTATTTACATAGAAATGGGAAGAAAAAAAAAATAGAGAAATTATATGGAAGAGACCACACATTTGTTGGTATTGCATAGTATCTCATGGATTGTAATTGTTCTGCACAAGATGCTCAGTTGAATCCGACTTTTTGCGCCAATGGCCAAAAAGGACATAAAAGCCGACGATTTGCCACATGTGTGAAAAGAAGCTTTGGAAACAATCAGCCTAAAACTAGCCACTGAGCATGACATTAGGAGTTTTCTTGCATTACTTTGGTAGTTTAGGATTTCCTCGTTTGTGGTAAGTACGATACTTACCACAAATAAAGTGTTCGAACGCTCAACGCACAACTATTTACTTATTCAAATGTTCAATATTTTAAACTCAACAAAAAGTACAATCAATAAGAGACTTTGCCACTTAGTTTAGCGTGTTAGGATAAATGCAGATAGTTAAGGGAAGTGTCTAAGGGCAGTAACAAATCAAGCGCGACAACGTCAGGCGCTTCAAAACGGCTCAAGTGGGGGAGGAGACATACACAACGGGTGAAACTTTGAAAACGTCTATCCTTATAATACACGAGTACAATGTCATAAATGTGGAAAACGCATTTGAAAACGCCGTAATAAATCAATATAAATAAATGCGTAAAGGAAATGAAATAAATATATATAGTAGTTCGTTTTATCTTCGCCTTCACATAAATGAAAAGTAATGATCGAATTCCGAATTGCGCAATAAAGTTGACCCTAGTAATTAAGTTGCGGCGTTAATAGGGTGAAAAGTGCCACACTCGTATTCTCCCGTTCTTTTCATTCAATTAGGCAATGAACGAGAGCAAGTCTGCCAAGTAAACTAGGCATTTTGCTTTTTGAGTGAAATTTGTTTTCCTCACCAGCTGGGAATCTTGAACGTTAGTTGTTGACAGATGAGCCGTGTTCTTGGCTTTTGCAAAAGGGTGGGTTGAAAAATGGGGCACCAAGCCAGATACAGAACTGTGCAAAATGTAAAATGCAAAACAGTAAATTGATATTTGTTGAAAGGTGAGATTAACTGGTTGGTTTTCAAGGTGCGTTGTTCGAGCATTTCGTTTCTATTCAGCTATTTCAGTGTATGATGGATTGGGACAGCTGTCTGAGTTGATACTCTCCGTTCCGTTAAAAGAGAGATAGGGGAGGAATAAAGATGGAAGACATTATAATATTCATAGTAAACTTCATACAACGGGTCGGGAGTTGATCATTGAAAGTACTGACTTTTTAGACCACCTTTTTTGCCGGTGGGTTCATTCCAGGAAACAAAAAAGCGGATTGTCACACGGTGCTTAAAGTGGTTGGGATGAAGAACATTATGTTCCTATGGCTCAACTCACTATTTAAAAATATGCGCACAGAAGAGTCGCATTGATGTCGTTGTTCCAAACGATTGTTTAAGAATACTACCTAAAGGATGCGCACGGAACTAGTAGTGTCTGATATCTACGCCACTGGTTGTTGGTGTGCTTATCTGAAAATGGGAATTTTTCTTGGAGGGAACATGGGTCATTGAGAGTTAGAAGTGCATACAAAGGGATCGGAGGGAAGGGTGCCAAGTCCCTTGAGGGGAAGACACATGGACATTGACAACGAAACACACCACGGCTACTTGCACATCTTATGGGAAAGGAGAAGCGGCAACCGTGGAAATACCCTCTCCGATAAAGTGGATTAGATAAGCAGAAGCACCAAAAAAAAGTGCGCAATGTTGCATGTGTGCAGTGGGTTAGATGAAATAAAGCAGTACTCAATTCTCAAAGGCCTATCGAGGGTCATTCTATGAAAGTTGTGCACAGTGCTTACTTTTTATCTTATTGATGCGAAGTATATGCTTTATTCTTTATAGTTGTATTGTACAGGAATGAAGAAATTTCGCTAGAAATAAGTAAATGAATCTGCTGGATCTCAATTAAGCTATATGTGTTGATTCACGCGCGTTCTCTTTAACTACTGTAATATTTATATCCACTGAAAATAGTGAAAAATCAATGAACAAAAAATACGTGTACACATATGTGTAATGCAAAATCAATAAACACTTTGCTTGATTAAATTAAGCAATTACAATAGATATACTGCAAAGGATACCTTTTTCCAAGATGTTAATCCTGTCTTTTTTTCAGAAGCATCACATTTAATGTGATTGTATTGCGCCTAATACGTATTTAACTGCTGCGTCCGCCTTATGGGGACTATATATCACGTTTGTTGAAAATGGTCAACTAATGAAAATGATTTCTTTGCTACAAAATAGCACTCTCACAATCAGTAGTACCAGTATAGCAATAATCGGACATGTCAGAGAACATTAAATAGTGCTAAAAGCGAATTCGCGCACAAAATGAGCACAAAATGTTAATAAAAACTTTGGGCGAATTAATTCTAGGACAGTTATTCGTGTCTATATTTGAATGAGATCTCGAAACACATTCGTTGCGTTTCTAGACGTTGCTAATTGTTAACGAGTTGTGTGGACACAAAAGTGTGTCGGCCAAGATATAGTCCAATTTGCCTCGTTCCCCTATGTGGGAGGTGTCCGATTACTCGGTGAGAAGTTACATTGCTACTCGCCACTCCTTAGTGACCCACTACCACACTTCGTATACTATAATGAATGGAGTGATGCAATATGGAAAACGATTCCCTGGATATGTTTACTTAACGATGACACTTTTCTGTAAACTGTAGGATATGTGTTTCACATGAACAGGGCACAACCATTGCAGTTGAAAAGACATAAACGTGGAAATGGTTTTAAAACATTGGTGCGTTATGTCAATTCGAAAAGGTATGCACAAATATCAAATTTCACAAAGCGAAACACAAATATTGCGCGGTAAATGTGTCAGATAATTATCACGAATGCATTTTTGAGTTACTAACCAAATTCCGAAGCCCAAAGATACGAAACTAACTTGTTTGCATACTTTTCGCTAATCATTTTCTATAAGAATACAAAACGGACAAGAAAACAAGGATGAGATGGATTCCTTCTCTTGAATCTCATATATCTCGGAGCAATGGAACCGCAATAAAATAGGCATTAATTGTCTTAAATGAGCATTGAGATCACTATCGCATGCAGTTGTGATGTTCATCGGGAGCTCAGCTCTAGTCGTAAGTAGGGTTTGATGAGATATATTCTTGATGTATAAAAAAGGCGTACTCAATTTGGTGCACATACTTTGAAGACAATTCTCACTGCCAACAAATATTGTCGCTATCTGTGATTAACGGTCGTTCATCAATACATATGTTTTTCTGTTTATTTAAAGGCACAGATCAAAGAGTTTTGTGTCATTCTCAGATGTATATCGTATTATTTCCTCGGCATTATCCTTTCTTCCAACCTCTATTGTTTTATTTGCAGAGTACGTGTTTATTGTTCCTAATGGGTGCGCACAGAGAATAGTCAAGTGGCCCGTCCAAAGGTACCATTCATCAGATTTCTATTTAGGCTAGGTACTCCTTATCCTTAGTTAAGACGTGCACCTTGCTGAATAATCCAGGTAGGCTTATTACGTAACGCGACTGGCTCCATAGCCATTTGACAAAGGTCAGCTTAAAGCAAAACAAAAAAAATTGATCGAGTATAAATAAAAATAAAAGAAATGGTATGTTACTGTCTTGCTGCAAGTAGTGAGACACAAGCATAAACCATAAACGCAAAAAGCCGAAGAACTCACATCGTCTGGGAAAATATGCACATGGTAATTAGTGGATTCGTTACGCAATCAGCAGTGACTGGCAATGGGTGCACCAAATTGGTACCCTACCATTTTCTTGACCATCAAGCGACTGTTGATGGGTCAATTGTGTAGGGTGAAAGAGAGTTGGCAAAACATCACACAGCTGGCGGTAAAAATTATCCAAACTGTCCATCTCTATCCCCCCACGTGTACATCGTTGTGAACACACTGGTATTGTAGATTGTAGACAGCGAAATAAACAAGCATAGAAGAAGGAGAGCCGAACAGTGCGCAGTTTGGACCAAGAGGCAATGACAGAAGCAATTTTCCTAAGAAAATCAATAAAAGAAACAGGTAATGAAATTATGATTGTTTAGCAATCAAGGGCTACCGAAGGGACGCGCACCTGGTCACGTCCAGAAGGCCGTAAAATGGAATCAGCCTAGTCGGTAGGTCTTTGGGTCACCTAAACAGAAAACGACACCTGTCTTAGAAACAAAGTTTCAAACTGGTATGGTACTTAAACAATCCGATACAATAATTGTTCATATTTGCAGGTATGTGAAGGAACATGTACATCCTTTTCAAGTTATGCAATTTCCGTGTGCAAACTTCAAGAGTTAAAAAAACATGCGACAAGCAGTATAGCAAATATTCAAGAAAGGAAAATCTACAAGAGAACATGACTGACAATTATGGACGGAACGGCAATTATTCGTTTCCTCTTTCGCTACGAGTATTTGATGTGTTTTACTAGAAATAAGAATATAACATGTATTCATATTATACTATTGTGGTAAATATTTCACTGCGGCTATTGGTAAAGAAAATATTTTTTTATTATAGTAAGAGAGCACGAAAATAAACTAACAATTTTTGAGTACTAGGTTGATTAAAAAGAAAGACTATCCTGCATTAGTTACAAATTCAAGAAAACAAAGTGTAAACTTTCGAGTTTGGACAACGGGATGGTTGCACATCGAACTAATTTGAATCCTCTCATTGTAATCTGTTTGCCAGTGCAGATGACTAACTTACAACAATTAGTCTATGAGGAGACGTCGGGGTGAATGAGTACTAGAACGCTTGAGGAATCCCGCCCGTCGCTCTAATTGGCTATCTGACCATCTCTAACGATGGGATAAGCGCACCCTAGAGAGTTATTCCTTACAAGCTTCGAAGTTGGAATATTATTACTCAGAATACGGAAGACTATTACCAATCTAATATATTCAATGAGGTTAAAGCGACCTTCTTACTCGGCTCACGAAGCGTAAAACAGATTTGAAGCTGTGAAGGCTATCGTTGTAGAATTTACGACGAATTTTTCGGCAACTGCTTGCCAAGTTGTTAACCAACAAATTGCCCGCCGGGTTGATTTCTTTTGACGAAAAGTGTTAAATCGTAAAGAGTGTAATTAATCAGCGATACGCTTTCAAGTGTGTTTTTTCGAATAAGACGACACAATAAAAAGCGGTGACAACTGTTGGATTAGTCAATATCGATGTAGTGAGAGGAGATTGAGCACAAAGGATGTAATTGGAAAACAGAAGTGTGTAGAATTTTGTCATAATGGACTGAATGTTAGCCCACAAGACATTAAGACTAAAAACGATACTGGCAAATCTATTTTGAAGTTAGTGCAGTACAAGAATTTCCACAAAAATATCATTGGATTCAAGCAGTGCAGTACGATTAATTCTCGCTACCGTATCTAAACAATGATTCATCATCTCACGGTTACGTGATCGGTTTCATGTGTCGGGTTCGGTATACGGTTCAATAAGATATAGGGGATCATCACCACATGGTCTTCTGTGAATGACATGGGCTTTCACAGGGTAATGCATCAACACAGATTAGGTGTGCTGCGCGGTAGGGACAAAACAATCGGCACCCCCTTATGGCCACGTTTATGTGACGATTACCAGAGAAATGATGGGATAAGACGCACGATATATCTATCACAGACATATTGTTTGTGTACACAACACATCCTCCTAGATATTCCAACTCATTGAACAACATCATGCATCGAAGGAAGAAATATTTGGATAGTAAGAACTTGACAGGATAATTAGCGACAAGCCCAGTTCAAGGTAACGAATTTACCCGAACTTGTCAAAGCATATTATAGTCATTGGCAATTATTGACCTGATTAGATATTTTGGGTTTAAGCACTCCATGGGGGTTATCGTCAACAGTCTTAATAAAGCACTAATTCGGTATGACGCATGGTTGAGACGCTCAAGTGGACTTATAGCAGGATGCGCCAGAGGGGATTTGAGGATAGTCCCTGTATTGACACTCTTATGAAGAGACAAAATCCGATCACAACAATTTGAGCGACATAAACATAGTCAAATGAGCCTTACACCTAACGGAGAGGGGGGGCTTCTGGAAAAATGTAGTAGAAAAATTGTTGAATTTTGTATAATATTAGTTGCCTAATTCTGTTTTCGGCATTTTTTTTTGAGTTATTGTATTGAGTTATTACTTAAAAGCACGTGTTAAGATGTGTACAACTTCCCACAAACCTTGTCCCAAGTGGGGGGAACGTCCGGCAGATCTGCATAAGCACATTATTAGGTATTACGAGAAGTGGGCTATAACGATGTGTGAGAATCAACTCCCCTGACGGCAATCTTGAACACGGCATTCTAATTTGCATACGAGTGCGCATGCGCTAACTTTAGTTGATGTACGTAGTTAACGACAAACCGAATTGTGGGAAGGAACTGAGTTATTTCAGGTTTTCTCACTGGTATAGGCAAGAAAGGCAAATCATTCTGAGATATGTGACATATGCGCATAAACAAGACTGCACAACGTAAAGAAGCAAAAATATAGTGACAAAAAAATTCAAAAACAGAAGTCGTTTGATTGTAATGAATTGATCTAAACATGAACTGCGCAGACATTAGGATAGGATAAGTGTTCAGCCAGAAAGGAAAAGCTTAGATTGGGGTGTTCTTGGGGAATGTTATGGATAGGTCTCGGTCAAGCAGCTGACTCCTCCAGTGATGCTGACCGCTGTAAAGGGAAGGGGGGGCCGGGAGTCCAATGCAGGAACACCAACTAGAACAATAGAACAACACATTATCAGGGATATGGATCGAGACCAGGTAGTTTACTGCAATCAATATGCAATAAAAGTTCAATATGCTAATTTGTTCGTCTTCTGCCAAAAGTAAAAAAAAACTCCTGTCTCCGCGTTCCTAACTTGTGATTAAAAAAATGGTGCTAGTTGAGAAATGTGTTTCCAGTTATGAATTTTATAAGGGTTGTTAGGTAACGTCGTCAAAGATGCAGCTGTCCGTTTTTGACATTTTTCATTTGGATTAACCTTGGGCGGTTGCCGCTTGTTCGTTAACCCGTTATGTCGATCACATAAGGATTACTTGAGAAACCTCCGGGCAATATGACCAAATAGAAAAAGTAGAGCATGCCTTCGAGTTGAAACGTCTAGTGGTTTTCGCTGTACGGTGAACGAAATGGCCGGAGGTAGTACTTTACGGTATCTGGCGAATTAAGCGCGCAAGAGAATAATGATGGAAACATAAAGAACCGGGAAACAGTGTTAAATTATGGCACATGCATTATTCTGAGTGCACATATGCTCACTAACAAGCATTTTGTGCGGGGAGCTGTCAACTGCTTACCTCGACCTCAGTTCATCCCTACTGCCGGTTGTGTGAATGGCGTGTCCGACGGTCATTATATACCGACAAATAGCGAATGAGAATCATTATTATTTTGCTAGGCGACATTACTAGAAACATCCGAAAAGTTGCTCACCACAAGTGAATGTCTTTAAACCTGTAGGCTTCATCCCAGGACAAACAAAACGACACGCTTAATGTTGATGGAATATGTTTATATGCGTAAGACTCCAAATAGGAGTGAAGTAGATGAGCCAGAACAAAAAACTCTGATTGAAGTGAGATAGCCTGTAGTCAGATAATTCTCAATCATCACTACAGTAGCTTGTGTTACTGTGCCGCTTCTTCAGCATGTCTCTCTAACCATCTTTTCCCTTCTCCCTTCCTCTTTCTCTCTCTCCTTTCTCTCATCTTCTCTCCCTCTCCTCACTCTCTCTTTATTTCTCCCCTTCTATGTCTTCTCTCGCTCTAACGCTCTGTCATGGAGTACTCTCGTACCGGACATGCGAGTGACCCATGTGAAACCGATAATTAGTACGGTCAATTTGTTGTACAAATTGGAATGAGACGTCAAATTTGCTCTCGAATGCGGTGCGCACGACTATGCATGCTACACAGCGTAGGCCTTGTTTTACCCTGCAAAGCGCAAACTGGCTTGGGGGTCTAAATTTCACAGGCAATAAAATGATTTACAGCACATATTACTAGTGAGTAAGACGATATACGTAGGCGATTGTGGAATGCTACTTATGTACTCCGGAAGGCTAGCGCCTCAGTACCATTTATCACTTGTGTCAGGTCCCTTGAGACAAATCACAAATGTTTGAAGCAGGGCGTGTTGGGGCGAGAACACCCATGAGTTGTTCACACTCTGCGATGCGCCTGAATATTTCGAAATATGCATAATCAAACTGTCTTCAACTAAATTCAATTGATTACGCTCAATGGTTGATTACGCTCAATGGTATAAACAATGAAAAACCTACAGTTGATAAAAGATATCAAAGTGACTATGAAAACCAAGGTTATTGCAAGGTTGTATGCGTAAGTATACTGGTTGTGTGGACTGACCCACTGTTTGGATACGTGTAGTAGCGAACAAACGAAAAGGTCCAACAAATACAAAAGTCATTGTGGGCGCCCGTTGTTTGTGCCAATGTACAGTTTACATAAACAACACCCCCCCGTACTTGACCTAAAATGCTTAACCTGTTGTATTCAGAAACACCTTTGCGAGAAGGCCAGAAAGTGTTTGGAATAGTTATTTTGTACAAACTAAGAGAAACTAATTATTCAAGAGAAGCAATTGCAGATTTGTGCGTTGGAAATTTGCATGCGAAGCTTCCAGATTGCTTCACTCCTTGCTCATTTTGAATGACATACTGATTGTGGGTGCAGAGGAAGTTTGCATTTGCATATTTGGTGGCGGATTCAAAAGACGGATGCCAATACAGACCGGCAGTCATCGGATTGAAAATGTCAACAGAACAAAACGGCAGCTTCGAGGGTAGTAATCCATTTTCACACCTAAAAAACACTTAAGTGTAGAACATTCAGCTTGTTACAAGAGCTCATGTCGCCTTTCTGAAGGTTATTAAAATCTTCGTATGCATATTTATGAGAATAGTGAGGTACACTTCTGTTGTGTTTATTTTTATCCAACCCAAGTGCCTTCTTCCGGTGCGATGAGTCGCAATGCAAACAAGTCGGTAGCATTTTGCAAATGAAGCATCCCCCTACGGGGCACACCAAAGTGCGGTATGAGATGATCTAGCAGAGGAGTTACAACAAGCACGACCTCAGGGTAGTCTCATTCCGACGAATTTTTGGCAACAGTGAAAATTATTTTGTTTCAGGGACGTTGGCATTTCAGAAGCATTGCAGTTTTTGTAATTTTTGTGGCCTTTAGTAACATGTATCCTTTAGTAACCGTGGAAATCAAGGCGATATTCTGAGGTACAGATTCTCGAAGAGATGATTCACAAAATTTTCCTCAAACGAACTTATGGCCCACTTACGTAAGCCTCTTATGGTTTAGTTCTCTCCTCCTTACCGACATTGCTTCCTCCTTAACTGTGAATAATCAGGTCATTGAAGGGTTATGACGGTTTAAAGTGTTACATATTTCCAAGGAAAGCTTCCGGATAGGAGACAGATGTACTTGAACAATTTACCTGTACAGAATCTATGATAAATAACAGTGGTAAAGCTAGCAAGAATGTACAAACTTAACGTGAAAGTTCTAAACATTCGGTTTGCTGAAGTCCTTGTAGAAAATATGATATTAGCATCATAACTGTATGCACCAACACGCTTTCTAAGAATGTGGACAATCTAAGGACATCTTGAAGCATGGAATAATATCAACTAAAATACATAATAAAACACAAATAATACGTTACAAGCAATATGTACAATATTTACATTAGCGACGCCGGCTAAAAATTTTCATAATAATTTGAAAGCATTTTATAGTGTGCACAATTTTTATAGAATAAAGAGTTAATAATAAAAAAACTTCTTCTTATATATCTAACTAAGTTGACTGCTAACGAGGGAACTGACTATACTGATTGGTTGAAAACAAATTGGTTGAAACCTTAGTTTAATCCTAGTTTTCTTTCTTTCCTATTTTAGTTATGAAGTCTCATCGAGAAATTCTGTCTTGTGACCGCTGAAGAGAGCGACAATAACCTGAAACATTCCATAAATCTAACTGTTTGAGTAGGATGTGTTTTTTCTTATTTTTTTTGTGGGCTTTTGATGAGAATGGAGAAAATAACTGCTTCTTATCGCGTGGAAAATTTTCGCGATAGGAGATTTTGCCGTGAACCGTCAAGAAACTTTGACTGCGGTTTCAAAACTCCTCTTTTAATATCGCAAAAAAAAATTACCTAAACACGTATTCACGCGTGGGCTACTCCCAGGTTTTGCTTAATTTAAAGGGACCTTTTCCTCAATTTGTAGAGATTGTCTGGAATTTCAGAAATATGTGAAAACCGCATTTCTTAAGGAAAAATGATTTTTACTTCGTTACCTGAAAGAACAGTTTGCTGGGGAATAACATTAAGAGTTCTAGATGTAAAGCAATGCGGTTTTCACAGTAATATTTCTGAAATTCCGGGCAACCTGTGTAAGTTAATTGGGGAAATTTTTTTCTCGCGGGCCTGCCCCTTTAAGGTAAATGGGGTTCCCACCTCCGGAAGAAGTTTGATCGCTTTGCACTCCAGATATGGCATTCTGTATTGGATGGACACGTCCTCTAGTCCCTCATCCGACAGAAGGTTGTGATTGTCATGTTTAGACAAATGAGGTGTAATTGCCTCAGCAAATACCTGGAAAGCACATTTGTACAAAAACCAGAATGAAAGAAACTTTGCTACAAACCGTTCAGCTCTGTTTTTGTTTCCTCAACTAACAGAGCAAAATACATGCTCATCATCATCCCTAATATGAAACAGTGAACAAGAATACGTACCGACATTAGATCCTTATGGACCACGCCAATCCGTAAATGGGGGCACGTTGCTTTCAACTCGTGCCTTGCTGGATGGCAGAAGATGCTTCTGGATCTCCTTCAGTCCCAAAACAACCGGGTAGCGGACAGCAACTCTCTGCAACATGAATGCTTTAGTAAAAGTATTTTTTAGCGATAGATACATGAACAATCGTGTCATATCCTAGCCTTAATTCTTCTTATCCCTTAAACAAGACACAAGACATTCAAACGAGTCACTTGACCAACCTGATCAACATCATTCTTCATTTCAGTCATCTTAGTTCTGAGGAAGGAGGTGTGGTATCCGATCACGTGCACCTGATTAATAGTAGTATGTAATAAGCTTTACTTTGCAAAATACACAAAATCCGACTGGGTCACCATCTCATTTTTTTTAAAGTAAACAGCCATTTCATGTTTGGTATATTTGTTTCGCCGTTAACATTTGTGAGACTTACCTTAACGTGTTGGAAATCGATGTAGGGACATTTTACAATTTCCCCAATGAAATCTAGCATTCTGGTCGCCGGGTCCTCACTTGCGAACTCTTTCTTATTACCGCGTCGATGATGCTTCTCTGCCCTGTGAATAAATGTTTAACAAAGAAAAATAGGCGACTAGGAAAATAAACTAATTGGAAAATAAACTAATTGGAAAATAAACAAATTTTCCATTCACAGCAGTCTAAACCATAGTTGATTCCAACTCAGGTTTATACTGTACATAGCTATCAGGTTATGCCCTTTTATCCTAGCTCTTTTTGCAATACTGTATGGAACGTTGGTACCATAACTACGGTTGTTAAACATGTGCCCACACGCCATCACAAAGTTGCCAGTAAAATCTTCAATTAGCTTAAAATCTAGGAATAAAGCGAGGCTGAATAACAATAACACGTTTATTGTATAACAATTCTAGCGACTTCACCAAAAAATGGAAATTCAACTTCAAAATTGGTTTTCTGCGAGAAAGAGGACTTACGACGGTGCAGCCATTTTGAACACAAAGTTTCTCCCGTCAAGCTTTACTTGGAAAACATTCTGCAATTGAAAGTTGTTTTAGAAGCGAACAAAAGCACTGTAGATTTTCTTAAATAATATTAAGCGCCCACACTGTGTTATCTAACAAAATGGTACCTACCACGGTCACGAATGAGACATGCAGTGAGGCATGTGCTCGTTGGGACGGATGAGCCTTGAATGCTTCGAGGATTTTCGTCCTAAGCGAGCTTGATGACGCGGCTAGAGAACAAACACTTTCGGCGTTTAGGAACTCTTTAATCTTCAAAATACATTCCAAATTCAGGTCCACAAATCTTTGGACATTATCGTCACCTGAAATTCTTTAAAAAATCACGTTTTTCTCCGTGACGAAAAAAAAAGACTTGATTTTATGGCCGCGAATCACAATCTTGCCAATATACACGAAAGACGTAATACATAAGTTCTTAACCTATACTTAACCTATGCCAACGAGACTACAAATGTCTAACTGTCCACCATTTTTCGATGATCTTCAAAATTCAGAAACATGGGAATATGCATTCTTTTGGCGCCACGGTGAGACTGATCGTAATGGAGTTGTTCATATCGTTATAAATATATTTCGCTCAGGGGACTGCTAATCATCTCTCCATGAGTTATGGTCAGCAGTACTACAAAATACGTATCGTTTTCTAATTAAATATTATTTACTTGAACCTGGGTCTTTATGTTTGACTATCGATCGGTGGATAAATGAATAAATTTTTTCGTTTATTCGCTACCACGTTTATGCTTGTAAGTGCGCTGTTGCGAGTGAAAAATGCCCTGCTCAGTAACAATCACTTTGATACCAGATAGTTGATAAGAATAGACGGTAAGCTGTCGCTGATAAATAAAACAGCATTGTCCATAACGGACTTTTATTAAGCGCCAGCTCTTATTTTTTGGCGCCAGTTAAAGGTGTATCCAGAATCGTTTTGGCATCCTCCGAATACATCTTTCAGAGAAAGGCTCCCGCGCCGATTTTGTTGGTTACCGGGAATTTTTAAAATTTGAACAGCATGAAATATATCAGGAGCATTTGTAAAATTGCTGGTTGGATCTTGACTTGATTGGCAAATAATAATAATAATAAATAAGGAATAATAAGAAGAAGAAGAAGAAAAGAAGAAAAGAAGAAGAAGAATAATAAGAAGAAGAAGAAGAAGAAGAAGAAAAGAATAAGAAGAAGAAGAAGAAGAAGAAAAAGAAAAAGAAATAAGAAAATAAAAGAAGAAGAAAAGAAGAAAAAAGAAGAAAAAAAAAAAAAAAAAAAAAGGCCAAAAATATAAAAAAAAATCAAAAATACAAAAAACAGAAAAGAATTAAAAAAGAAAAAAATTGAAGAATAACAATATAATAATAATAATAATAATAATAATATAATAATAATCATAAAATAAGAATAATAATAATAATTTAATTTAATTATTTTAAAATAAATAATAATAATAATAATAATAATAATAATAAAACTAATAATAATTAGTCACCACAAAGGTGCGCACAAACATACATAATTAAGACAATAAATACAGTTAAGACAGAAAAACGGTAATAAGGGACATAAGGTACATGTATCTTACAATTAATGTTTTTATTTGTAATTGAGTTTACTGAAAGTGCCGGATTACAGTGCCCCTTACATGTGAAGTCGAAGTGTTCCTTATTCTCTACATAGATACTGCTTCATTTGGAATTAATATACAAATTTTCTACATATGTGATTTGTTCATTTCAATGACAGCTATCTGACTTTTTCCTTACGTGCGACAAAGCACATAACGGTAGGTCATGAAAGCAAACTGTGTGGTTGATTGCGACACTTAGACTCCAGTTCATTTGTATTCTTTCTTAAAGGAAGGCAGTCACTTCAAAATCAACTTTTTTATTCGCTTTTTATTAGATGCAAGAAGATTTATAAAACAATATGCTGCCAGTAAAAATCCACATAAAATGGAACTCAGGGAGAGAAATCAATGAGAATGAGTTTTGATAAATGACCGACGCCGGTGCATATATGCAATGGCCAGGGGTACTTGGAGAGTGAACAGCCTGCAGTGTTACACCTGGCGCGTGGTTTATCACTGCAGGGTATTTATTATGAAACTCTATACGGGCAATTATAAACTACGGTATATAAGTAAAAGTCATAAACAGGGATTTCTCTCCCTGAGTTCGTTTTGCCGTACTTTGGCGCTGGAATCGTAGTTTTCTTCACATATTTGAATATTTAATGAAAAGCGAATAAAAAATACGAATTTGTAGTGACTGCGATCCTTTAATGTTTCAAAATGACCAAGTCTTCTGACGCCCCTCTTCCACGATGCTTTCCTACGGTAAGCAACCATAGGGTAACTCCTGGCCCACTAGAAGATTTGCAAATGCTTGTTCAATAAACTCATTGTATTGATTCAGTGTCCTTATCAAAGATAAATATATATTTGTAACAGGGCATTGGCCACAAGAACTCGAATGAGAATACGAATACTCTTATCATGAGCTTTGAGATTTTATCTTTGGCGATTTTTCGACCTGCTCTTTATGGTTTACTCATTGTCAGCTATTGAGAACCTAGTCATTGAGCGCTTTGATTGTGCAAGTGGTTAACTTTTTGTTGGTACATGTGCATTCGCAACAGTTTATTTTTATTACTTTTCATAATGTATCAACAGTGAGTTATTTATTTAAGAATAAGACTGAAGAAATTGAAGGGATGACAAATAACACAAAATCGAAATACAACACGACTGAAGAAAACTACTCATGCAAAAAAATACCGTAACCAAATATCAGAACACAAATAATAGAGGGGCGCTAAATATTGTGGGCCAAGTAAACTGTAATACAGTAAAGACGCAATCAAAAGAGGATCAGTATTATTGTTAGTAAATAGGATCACGTACGCTTGACCAATACACATAAATTTGGACTACCGCGAGTACCTGTGAATCGGAAGTACTGCGCGCTCTTGACTAAAATACCCTTTTTGACAGAAATAAATGTTGGTGAAAACGGCCTCTTAACAGTACCAGCTAGGCTACAATTATTAACAGTTACTTCTTCCATCGTTTCCTTCCTCTCGTTTAACCGTAATGGATTAAAGATAGACTTTCGCCAGCCCTTCTGTGCCGTGTAGGAAGATGCTCTGGATTAGCTGAAATATTTTACTAAAGGCTCAGGGACACCTAAGAGAAGTTTCCCCCAATTTCTCTTTGAGAAAACGACCGTAATTCTCAAACTTGTCTTGGAAAGCACTTTGCATAATGTGCAAATTGGGGCGAGTTATTAGCAAAAGAAAACCGGAAACTAAAAGCAGAAAAATTTAAAATTTAAACTAAACAATTTTGTAATTTGTATTTTAAAGGGTTTTAGGGTTATATTTATCAAAAAGGATGTTACAACTCAACATACATTTTTGACTTAGAAACACCGTTTCAAACTCAAATTACTTTATTTCAGCAGATATTTTTTTCATATCACCTAAAGTTAAAAATTTTGTAAAAGCCGTTCGAAGAAATGTTTGAAAAGAGAACTGGAACACTTTTTATGTGCGCCAGAGCCCTGGCTGATGTAAGCAGCAAAGACAGCAAACCGTGCCGCTAAACATGCAGTGCGCATATTAGCACGATATTAATGTATGCTTAATGATATGAGGAGGCTTACGTTAGGAAGGAGCTTGGTGGCCTCCAATTCCCTGTAAACTGCTTGATATCGTTCCGGAACCATCCATCTAAGTTCACTATTTGTGAGCAAGAGACTTTGCTCCCTTCTGTTTTGCAGGTATTGCATAATCTGCTTCTCCGTGAGCACCGAGAAACACTGGAAAACTTAATGTGTTATTATTCAATGAAATGCCGAGCAATTTTCACTGTTGCTTTTAAATATATAGCGGTAAATGCTATCATGGACGCCAATAAGGCGAAGCGGAGTGAGTAAATAAAAAAGTGAGCTAAAGCGTATTCTATTAGGTCATATTTCGTACTTATTTTGGTAGAGAATCAGTATGTCGCTATTGTTTGCGTTGCCTCAATACCACAACACAGCATATGTGACTAGGTGATGTGATTACAAATCCAAAAACGTCTACTTGCGGCTGCAACGAAAAAAACTGTGTTTGCGTTCGCTTACCTCTAGGAGCTCACAATGTATGGTTACAACTCTCCAGCTGGAACTATTTGAAAATACTTTGCTCTCAAAAGAACAATTTTGCACAGTGGAAACCAGACGGCACAGTTTTCTTAACGAAGCAAGGATATGAAGTTGATTGTGATGTTGATAATCCTGCAGCACATACATTTTAAATAATTCTGTCGGTGATAGTTGTCCATTAATACATCTTCTACATTTAACGGAGAAAAAGCTTTCATCGACTTACTTGCAGAAATATCCGGAATTTCAGAAATATTACAGTAAAATCCGCATTTCTTTACACCTGGAACTCGCAGCGTATTCCACGGCAAACTGTTCCGGCAGGTGCCGTAGTTGAACTGAGTTTTCGCTCTTGTAGGGCATTAAAGTATTGGAAAAGGTTTGTTATAATGGTAGGAATTTTATTGATTACTTTGACAGTTACTATGAAGGGGAAGAATCCTAATGGACGGATATAAACCATAAAGACGTACTGGCTACGGTAGCTGTACGGAACGTTTTGCCGTGGAATATCTCCGCGAGTTCTAGGTGTCAAGGAATGCAGTTTTCACATATTTCTGAAATTCCAGACATTCTGTGCAAGGAAAGAGGAACACTTTTTCCTCGCAGGCCAGTCAGGTAGGTGTCCCCATATAGCTGAAGAACGATAAACAGGAGTGCAAGCTAGCTGATTGTGTAAACTAATCAAATCGAATGTTTTACTTTTAGTTATAACTCTCAACAAATATGGCTGGTGAGCGTACGACTCGAAAGCGCTTCTTTTTACATGCAAGCTTACTCTATTCTACAGTGCCACTTCAGTGGAATGTTTCGTATGGTGTTCCAATTCAAGGTGAGCTCTTGCAGCAGTTTTGCGCAGCCGCTGCGTCTATGTTCGCTTATGTGCGTTAATGACGCTATTGTCTGTTCAGCTAACGGAATTACAGTGCTCGGCTACTTTCCTTTGTACGATGCCCCTGCACTTCCACTCACCTTTATACATGCCACTTATTTCCGTTTTGCTATTACGCTTAATGGTATTAAGTTTTTAATTGTGTATTTTACTGTGCGCATATTTAGGTTGTAATTAATTATTGTAAAGTGCGGACATTGATTACAATTATTTCTAAAAAGTACCTTGACGGAGTCTACCCTCACTACTGTACACTGAAGAAGGTTGTTAAGAACCGATAGGGTCTCTGCTATAGGACCCGAATAGCGCGTGTTCTGCCCAAAATGTCGACGGTCCAAACGGCGCACCCAGAGTTCCAGATTGTCCTGTAATTGGTAATGTACTGGAATGTGAAAGAAAAGAACTGCAATTGTTTAAATCCCGCAACAGTTTCATGTTATGGAACGATTCAAAGTAATTAGCGCTTACTTTATTTTGCAAATAATGTTCAATTTGAGAATAGGTTGCTGAGACTGATACGTTTCAGTAAAGGACGTGTATAATGAGTGAACAGTCCGTGAACTGTTCATGAGTGCAGAATATGAGAATTTGTCAAGAAGATTTGTAATATTTAGCCAATTATCTATGCCCAAATCTTCGAAGCCTTTCGGAGATTCCATATTATACAGCTGATGGCAGTCAGTCGCAATGAACTTAAGAGCTCAACGGCTAGCGGCTTATATACTTTTCCTTTGGTAATTTCTGGAAGGTTCCAGAAATATATCGAACCAAGAGTCAAGTCACGTGATAGAACATTCTAGAAAGGTCGCTCTACTTTTATCGAGGGTAAGTCCCCACCTCCCTCTCTTAAATAAAACATTAATGCTTGGTAGGAGAATCCTAAATTTTTCGGTGCGGCACAATTCCTCTTTGTTCTGCTGTTCGTTTTCCGAATCGGCGTCCGGTGGTCACTATCTGGCGAATCTCAGGAGTCAGGAGAACGGTGAAATCCACTCCTAAAAAGTAGTCTGCAAAGTTCGTGGATATGAACTGTGTACCCTTCTCAGCCATAAAGTATTGTCATGTACAGCATGTATTTCACTCTTTCATCCACCCTTGTCATAGAGGCTCTTTCATGACTCATCACCGAATGATAACGGCGGGGCTCGCGTTCAGGGCTACAACAAATGGTTTACGTTATATTTCTTTTGTTTAAAGTGGCTGTACTAACCGTCAATGACTTATTTGGGCTGGTTTAAAGGGCCAGGCTCATCATCAGCTCATTTGCATTGAAATTACTCAGATCGTGGGGCAGAACTTCGAGAATCAAACACGTAAGCCGCAATGCTCTTTGGTTGACGTGTATTGATTGCGCACCAATAAACCTTTAATAAAATAAAAACCCTTCCTTATGGACAGAGACCGTAATACGCTAATAGTTGTCAAGTACTTAAACGTTTCAGGTCTACAGAAAGAGCTATCGCTGATTCATTTCACACACATTAACTCGACTGGACAACACTGCGCGAAGCTTGCTGGCGAGGTTAGCCTCAGAGGATGGTAAAAACCAATCCGGAAATTCCTGCAGCAGTAATTACCATTTGTTTTATACCTGAGAATCTGCTTTCCATGATGATTAACTATTCCGGATTCAATTCCCTATTTTTCACTGCATGGCAATAAGTGCATTCGGTATTTTTTCGGACAGACCTAACGGGTGAAGAGCCCTAACGGGAATACGATTCTGGATTCTCGATACAACTAAATGTACCATGCAAATTTGCTACTGAAAGCTTGAAAGTGCCCTTATGTGTAGCCGAGAGATGCTCGTAGGCATAACATAGCTCAACTGGTAGAGGGCTCGACTGTTGCTGTGCATGTTGTTAGTGAGCTGCCCCGCGCGAGGTAAAAATTTTGTGCGATCAATAGCGTTTGGTAGTTATTAAAACATAACTTTATGAACCTATTTCGTTCCGTTCATACAAACAAAACACCAAAAAAACTCTTCTCCTTTATATAATAAGATTTCACTCCCCCTCCCTTCCGCTTATTTCCAAACATTTATGACAAATATTTACATGGGGACTTATTTCAGGGTCCATTCGAGACATCTGAAATCCCGTCGGATCATCAATTTCTCGCCTGATGGTGCGTTGTCTTTTATTTCAGTGGAAGTGTTTAAATTGATTTGAGCTCTTGTGTTGAGTCTTCTTGTCCCATTCGCGGTTTTTTTTCTGAAATCCGTTTTCTTAGTGCTGCCTTAATCGTTTGGCCTTATTTGGATATTTGGGGTTTATGTAAACTTCGAGAACTCGTTTCCAATAGAGAAATATCATTCCTAGAGTTGTCAGATCTGCAATATACGAGTTTCTTTTTGCTATTCCAACGTGCCACTATTTTTTAAACTTTCTAAACGGCACAAGGGCAACTAGAAACTGTGGTGTTCGACGATGTCCCCAGCCGACCAGAGGAAGCACAGTATTTTTTCGATATATATATATATATATATATTAATATAATTATATATATATATATATATATATATATATATATATATATATATATATATATATATCTATACATTTTTCGATTGTTCAGAAGGAAAGCTAAAAATTCCTTGATATGCACCATTCCGGTATGAAGCTCCTGAGTCAGCTAGCATCCCGTGTATTACTTTTTTAAAGATGTGTCTCTTTAACACACAGAAATAATTCACTGCTAGCCTACGCTCAAGTAAACATTTTCTCACTATATCTTTCTTGAACACTTTCTTGAACACTTTCTGCGCTACCACCCAATGTCGAGAAATGATAATACGACAATCTTTTATCCAAGAATCATCAATTTTCGCAGGATTTAAATGAAGTTTTCAAAAAAAAAATGCGATAAAACCTGTAGAAATCAACATGTATACCAGTCAAAAAAGGAATCAATATTTTTACTAACAAGAAGACTATGATGACGCAAAACTGTCAAATAAAACAACTACGTATCAAAGCGATGCATACTCCAAATAATAAAAAAATAGTGACTGGACGAAATCAACAACCTAGATACCAGTGTTCGTACATGATCTTTTTTAAAGCGTTTCTGATTTGGGGATTGTGGTGAATACTACGCTCAACTACTACAGATAAAACTTATGGTAACCATCCATGACCTCATTGAATAAATCGTGGATTACCTGAAAATATAGTAATTCATAAAATATTAAGATTTGTCACCTACGTTCAGTATTCAAGAATAAATTTTAAGAGGTTTCGTGATCAATCGAAACCAATCAAATAATATTTCAGGTGTTCTCTGGTGGCCTAGGAGTGAATTGCTGTAATTCTTTAGATTAAAAAGCATACCGTTGGTAGGATTCTTTTGCATTCGAGTTCTCGGTACTGGTGCAGTGTACAATCACCGATGCGCTCAACGCTATTCTCGCTAAGGACCAAGGGGTAGCCCCGTCTAGATTCTTCTCTCAGAATCTCTTTCATTGAAGCGCTCGAAGCACCAAGGTACTGAAATTCGGCTCATTTACGTAATTAACTCAATATATTGGAATAAAGCAAATGCATTGGACAAAAGATTGGTGCAATGACACAAAGCTCTGCTTCGTCAAATTGAGAGTGACCTGGGTTTTTTTTATTTACTATTCCTGTACTCAACACTATATTTTCAAGCTTTTGTATATAAGGGGTAATTAACTTGCCCTGAAAGGTGAGAAATCGTTGTATGAGACGTACCGTTAATAAACGAAGATGAACATTCCTCCAATCTGCAGCGTGTACAGATGTATGATCGGACACATGTTGGTCGCTGGACTTTTTATTGAGTTCGGCCTTGTTCGATGGACTAACACGTTGAGCAATTGCTCGAATCAGTTGAAGGGTGTGAGGGTACTGAAAACAAACCCTAATGAACATAAGGTCAGTCTTAAATGGACGTTGGAAGTTCACTTAAAAAGAACACCCAAATCAGGCTTGTTCTAAACTTTACCCGATTCAAATCCTCTTCCTCCCTATGCAGCCAACTCGTTGTGTCAAAGTCATTTTTTACGAACCATGGGTGCTCAACCATCTAAAAAAAGAAAACGCGATTGAAAAAAACCTGTCTAACATACCTTATCGTGACCCTTTACTGAATTTTTTGAAATGTAAAAGCTTCAATCTTGTGGTTCATTTTCGACGAATGTACGATAAACGATAAACGATATAAGAAAACAATAGAAAGAAGATAGCAACATTCAATACAACCCTTGTTGTCACAAGAAAGAAAAAACAACGGGATTTTTATATGAAATTACCTTAATTTTCGATATCCGCACAGTTGGTGACATAAGAATTCTAAGTAGAAATGAAAGTACAGCTCTGATTGGATCCGGTGACCGGTGGTAGTGATATCCAACATCAGCGTACAACGGTTTGCGGATTTCCACCGAGTAGTTGACTGGACATCCTCTTAAATTTGTGCAGTTGTCATTAATAAACATTAAAAGGACAGGTCCACGAGAAAAAAGGTTTTCCTCAATCTACTTGCACATAATGTTCG
Source organism: Pelodera strongyloides (assembly GCA_036852015.1). Taxonomy (NCBI): domain Eukaryota; kingdom Metazoa; phylum Nematoda; class Chromadorea; order Rhabditida; family Rhabditidae; genus Pelodera; species Pelodera strongyloides. The sequence continues at coordinate 46,293 of JAANDG010000240.1, forward strand.
GAATTTCAGAAATATTACAGTGAAAACCGCATTTCTTTACATATAGAACTCGCAGAGTTATTCCACGGCAAACAGTTCGGCCAGGTACCGCATCCCGAAAGGTTAAAATACGTCTTTACGGCTAATAAACGTCCATTAGCATTCTTTCTCTGCAGAATAACTGTTGCACGAATGAACTACATTCCTACGACTATAAGAAAGCGTGTCCAACACTGAAGTGCCGTAAAAGAGCAAAAATTGATTCTGACAACGGGCACCAGGTCGAACTGTTTGCTGGGGAATAACATTACGAGTTCTAGATGTAAAGAAATACGGGTTTCACAGTAATATTTCTGAAATGTAGGACATCATGTGCAAGTAAATTGAGGAAAACTTGCTGCTCGAAGTCCACCATGTTTATGAGTAATCTTTCACGCGCATCTCTAAGTTAAAATAACCTTCCCTACGGAGAACATCTCGATTACCTCGATTACGTTGGAATTTTTATAATTTGATGTCAGTTACAGATACATCAAACTCGAAATTGCATGATGGATTAAAATAACCATAGTCCCTTGTGGACAATGTAGTTTTCTTGAATAAGCCATGTTGCGGTATCGTAAAAATATGGAATGAGAATGTTCTGTCAAAGAGAATTTTCCCATGTGTGAGAAAATGCTGCATCCCCATATTAAACATCCGTTTACTTCTTTTGAATAACCGAAACAATTCCTTTTCCTCACATATGATTGTTTCACTTTAATGATAGGCAGCTGACTGTTATCAGTGAGACGTGCAAGAAAGGGTGCTTAATACATATTAAGCTTATCTACATGTGAGCGAAAAAAACGCACAACAATAGGTGAAGAAAAATAATCTGTGCGAAAAACAATTAGCACGCTTATGGCTGGACTCCAGTACATTATTTCTTAATGTGTTACAATTGCTGTATGTTGTAACTGAACAAGGATTAATAGAGCATGGAGCGAGGGGAGCAAGAAATTAAATTGGCCTTGCTTGTGCTGCGCAATATACTACGGTAATTGTGCTTACTTTGTAAATCTGGGATTCGGCGGATCATCAGGGCTTTCTTGCTGAAAGTAGTGAGAGATTCCGCAGAAATTTGTGTTTATTTCCTGAAATTATTAAAAATTAAGCATACCATACCACTAGAGGTTCCATTTTAAGAAGGTGATGTCTAACAACAAGACAAACAGAAGAATGACTAACGTCACAATTGAAGACTATTTCAAGTGCACAGGCAGCACGCGAATTCGGGTACTTGCTGAAAAGAATTCGCATCGAATCGTTGAGCCGCGCACAAGTTGCGAAGAGTGCATTCACAGAACGCGTGTCCAGATACTCGATTATATGTGCTAGTGAGTCGATGTTCAATTCCTCAAGTCTAAGTCGCGAGCCCTAAAAGATATCTTTTAACTTTCGTAGTTTTTAAAGCGGTGTGAGATGTTTTTTTTAGACTATGCTGAAGAAATGCTTTCGCAATACACGGACAAACTTACACAAACTTAGGGTATAAAGAATGTAACTGTTTCTCCAATTTCAATCGAACTGACAATCCCTTTACGATCAATCACATTATGCTACATAAAGCAATATATGAAAAATATAATGCATAATTGCCGAAACTTGACATCAAAAAATCAAGGCCGCTCACATTTTTGGCAGTTGAATACTCCATTCCTTGCCAATTTATTGAAGTCTTTTTTTAAAACAGATGTGTTGGGTGCGGAATAAGAGATCAGGGTATTGTTTCCTAAAATAAGGGGAAAATTCACTGCAATGCACTTAAATGTGAAGTATTATTTCAATGTGGAGAGCGTAAATGTGGTCAAATTCGCAAATATCAGAAGTTGAATGCCTTCAGAAAACAAAACACTACCCGATTTCTTGACTAGTACTGTTTTTTTTTGTCTTTAGAGTCAATGGAATGCAGTAAGACTAGGGTTCTGCTAAAAGTACTGACTAGGAAAATGGGAATTCAAATACCCTCAACAAGATCCCAAATTCCTTAATATATCATAATAGAAACAATCAATGTTAGCAATAGATTCCTTTTATATGGAACATTGTTGCTTTTCATGAGTATATGACTACGAGTAAGCACAAATAAACGTTCTTGATGGTATGTTGTTTTTCTTTTCTCAAAAATAACCCTTTTCACGAACTCTGTGAAATTGTTTGAAACAGAATTGAACTAAACAACGTAGAGAGAAAGGGAGTTAGAGAACACAGGGGGAATGGGAGAGAAATACGAATAGAAAAGGAAGGAGGAAAAACGAGTGAGTATCAGTTAACACAGAGAACATCTTTTAATAGAACGGACGCAAACGGATGAACACGCAGTGTTAATCAAAGGAAGCGACTGTTACATCCGAAAGGCTTGTCGAGCTGTTCTAATCCAATAAACATAAAAACAAGTTGAAAGGACAAAGAAGGTCAAAAACATACGCTGAAATGAGTATGGAGTTTTTTTAAACTTTGTTGCGAACTTGTGTAAAACAGGTTTCTGTAGAAAGGAACATGGTACACTATATACATAGACACACCACCACAAACGGGTGTCATAAATTCTGACAGTGGTGCATGCCTGACCTACAAGTAACAAAAAATATTTCTAGGTTGCCATGTTGTTGCGGGGAGCACGTGAAAATAAAAAAAAGGAGAGGGAAATGTTGACGTGAAAAATATTCAGAGACGAAGTCGTCAAAATGGAGAATGAGACAGCGTGTGGACATTGGAGAATTGAGAGAAGTGATTCCCCGGCACGTGGGAGAAAATTGAGAGACAGCCCCGTCCTTCAACCCTATCTCTCTGATTTTACTCACTTTTTGGGACATTTTCATAGAGCATTGGATGTGCAGATAATGGAAAGTGTTCGGGAATTTGTGTGTCTCATCTACGTGTATCAGAGACTAAATTAGAAGCGTAGCAAACAGTTAGTTGGCAAAGTACACACAACGAAGCAAAAGCAGCAAAAACCAATTATATTTTGTTCTATGCAGCTAAATGAATTATTTCTATTTTACTTTCAATGTTGCATACTCTCCGCCCTTGTCAATTTTTCCGATGTATATTATACTGCTATAAAATTTTGTCTCAATGCGAATTGACCAATATCGTCAGTATAAAGTATTGTTTCTACCTACACAGTCTTTTTCTAAATACGACTAATATTAGTGAATGGTTTAAGAAAAACACATGAAAGTTAACAAGTCAGCATTGATGAACATGACTTTATTAGAACATATCAAGGACGAATTAACCATATTCGACATAGACTACATAAACAAGTCTAATAGGTCCTCGAAGAAGAAGAAAAGCGTTTGGAAGATATAAACGATAAAGTACCAGATTACAATGAAAGGTGCAAATATCATCGATCCGCCTTCATCCTCTGCGATTCGGTCTTCTCTCTTCACTCGAATCAGTCGAGTCTGAATTCTTTCCATTTCTCTTCCGACTATGCTTTTTCTCCTTACTTTCCCTATCCTTCTCGCGGCTTTCCTTATTTTTGAATTTCCTGTTAGAGGGTTGAGGAGTCACCTAGAAGGTGTGGATAACCTATATGTCTCAATATATAATGTTGCTATTTGTTTCATATAGCCGCTAGGTTTTTTTACTGAAGTTTACTTGTAGCATGCATGAAATACAAAAATAAAATGGAATACAAACCTGAAATTGCTGATTGGGGTGCGGGAAGAAGAAGCCGGTGCTGTGCGGTGGTGGAACTGGAAACATACGTGGTCCAAGGTGCTGAAAGGAACAAAATGTGAATTCTTCCAAGGCAATTAATTTGGAAAGCTTTGATGTTTGTTTCAAAAGTGGTTTTTCTAAGCTACCGAAAACGTGCGACAGCCAAACAATTAGTTAAAGAAAAATCACTTCAGGGACTGCGACCATCAGCCGATTATCCTGGCGATTGTCCTGGCGGTTGTCTTTTCTATTGTCTTGCATGTTATTCTGTACGTTTACGGATTGCGAGTTGGACCTTCTGTTGTCCGGTCGATTATTTTGTGTATTTATTTGCAAGTTATTTTGTCCGACAGCTTGTAGGACCATTGGCGTTGTCGTCACGGTTATTGGAGTGCTTTCCGTGCTAGAGGCAAATCCTTTGGCAGGACGATTGTCCACAAGATTAGCCGGGAGGTTGCCCTGATGGTTATTTTGGCGATTGTTTTGACGGTTATCCTGAATGTTGTTCTGACGGTTATCCTCTCGGTTATCCTTTCGGTTGTCCTGCCGGTTGTCTTGTCGGTTATCCTTACGGTTGACCTGTCGGTTATCCTTACGGTTGTCCTGGCGGTTGTCTTGGCGATTGTCCTGTCGGTTGTCCTGGCGGTTGTCCAGACGGTTGTCCTGGCGGTTGTCCTGACGGTTGTCCTGTCGGTTGTCCTGGCGGTTGTCTTGGCGATTGTCCTGTCGGTTGTCCTGGCGGTTGTCCAGACGGTTGTCCTGGCGGTTGTCCTGACGGTTGTCCTGTCGGTTGTCTTGTCGGTTGTCCTTGCGGTTGTCTTGGCGGTTGTCCTGGCGGTTGTCGTGGCGGTTGTCCTGGCGGTTGTCCTGGCGGTTGTCCTGGCGGTTGTCCTGGCGGTTGTCCTGGCGGTTGTCTTGGCGGTTGTCCTGACGGTTGTCCTGACGGTTGTCCTGCACGTTGTTGTCCTTGATGTTCTGAAATTCAGCACTAAATTCTAGCTTACTCCGTATGTTACGAATATAATAGCAGGTTGTTTCAAATTCTTACCTGCCCAATCTGGTTGTTCTGATTGTTCGACAATACAGAAACACCTTGGACATTGATTAATGGACCGTTCGAGGCATTTGTGTCGGAAAGAATGCTCTTCATCTGAAATTCACTGTGATATTTTCCAAGTTTGCTCACACAACGTATTGAAATGTGCATGAACATGACGCGTTGTGAACCACAAGCCAAATTAGGAAAGTGTAGTGTACAATAAAATGTCTGCAGATAGAAACGACTATGCACCGTTCCGCCGACTTGATCCAGGATCCCAGCAATCTGCAACTCCTGTATATTATGTTTGGAAGAATACTCAGAAGTTATATTTAAATTTACGTTAAATGATTAAATGGCCTATTTCAAAACTGCCTACCTTAGGTTTATTATCCCCGGTAATCGCTGGCGAAACATGACCGTTTACCTAAATAGAAGTACTATTTTTTAACTATTTGAATTGTGAAAATATGGTTACTTCAATTTTTCGGCAAAACTGCCCGAATCACGTTCATGACTGACATTGACAAACCACTGACGGGACGAACTCTCGTCCCAAATAGAACTCGGTTGTCGAATTGAGGAGGGAAGACTGTTTCCTTGGCGCTGTGACTGAAAAGAAGAAGATATTATGGAAAAATAAGACCAACCAGACAATATGAGGAAGAGGAAGTCGTTCATTTCCTGGCGATTTTCTCAACCAAGTGCCAACAAAAAATATCTTATTTTTTTCTAGAGAAAGCGGAAGATAGGTTGAAATAGAAGTGTTTCACTGACTGTTTAGAAAGAGAAACGTTGACACAATAACAATAAAATTGACCTCCGTATTCTTCGATGACTGTGGCCGAATTACAGTGGGAACCATTTGCCCATTTTCATTTCGCGTCGGAATTACTGCAGCCGCCACCCCATTAGACGATGTTTTCTGTAATTTGATGATTCGAGAAAAGTTTCAATACAGTGGTCAGGTCAAAGTAAAAGCCTCTCAGGATCACGAACCATCTGACTGTTCATGTCGTCATTGGCAGAAATCACGACAACATCCTCAGAACTATCATCTTCCGGGTCAGAATCAGCAGTGTCTTCCTCCCTCTAAATACAAGAGGTGTATATGTTGTATACGGCAACCTGGAAAATCTCACTACACGAGATATAAGCGCCTGCCATGGTGGTCTCGTCATTGCATCTTCAAACTAATCATGAGAAAAGATGAAGCGTTGGCCAAAACGGCAAACCTTTAGGCCGTTCATTTGGTTATCCATTAGTTCATCATTCGAAGAAGATTGTTGGACTTGCGCAGTTTCCTAAATTCTTTTTCTTATGGTGAGATCAGCCAGAGACTTTCACGCCAACCGAAATTTGTAATGAAAAGGACAGCACAAACCATTTTCGCAGGTGTTACCACCCCTTGGAAAGGTGTTTCCTGGACTTTGACAGCCTGCAATGTAGTTGGTTTAAAGGTTTATGCATTGCCACCTTTGAATTTTTTTATATATCTTGACCTAACAAGGTTTCACATCTCTTAAAATTTTCTAGCAGCGTGCACCGGAATTCCCTCACCTGAGATTTAACCTCTGGAATTGGGTCCTTATAGTCGTGGTCCTTTTCAAAATCATTATCAAGTGCATTTGAAATTACAGGACGAATCATCTGCTGTAACTGAAACGGACGTAAATTAATTAAAATAAACAATGAACCAATTATCGATGTTGTTTTGATGTCAGGAATCTGAGCAGACCTTGAGATGATGTTCCTGGTTCGGTGCGAACTGCGATCCTTGGCGATTTTGGCCCTCAAACGAAATGTCTGCTTATTTCGAATAAATCACCAAGACGATATACATAGTGCATCGTCTTGCCAATCCTAAGTAAGGGAAACCAAGCTAAAAAAAGAATTGCATCTGTCTATGTTTGGGAATCAAAGGGATATGTATATGAAAAATGTATAACCTGCTGATTCATTCGTTGCACTGGATGAGTGGAGAATTGAATTTGCTCGGTGGACTAAAAAACTTTCTTGAAATGCAAAGCATTTTGTGTAAATTTAAATATAATACTTGTTCAAAGCAACACACACATGCGGCGGATTTTTTCATGCACATGCGACATTATGTACACTGCGATAAGCAGCACTTTAAATCAGAGCCTGGCAAAAACCTTGTCAAACTGTGATGGTCCGGTGAATATTCCCTGAGCTGTTCTTGTTTTGGTGCTCAGAGCTTCGTCCTAGATGACTGATTTTACGTTTTATTTTTATAATTGATCATAAAGCGCACAATTTGACTTGTTTTTATGTACATGACGCTTTATCGAATATATAATACAGTGCTATAAATCAAAAGTTAACCAATAAAGCATCTTTGTCTGAGGAAGGCAACGTGTCAACTTGCCTCAATGAATGGAGGATCGACTAAGGCATTCGGCTGAGCATTCTGCTCTACGGTCTAAAAAGGAATGCAGCTTTATACTCACAATAAGGTTAACGTAAGGACCAATGACAAACACTCGAAATGTAATCTTTCCTAATGATCTGTTTCAGCATTATTTAAAATAAAGGTAAAACCTGAAAAGTCTGATTCGACTGCGGAATAGGAGCTGGCTCGTAGGTATGTTTCTGTAAAGCAGAACTGTTACAAAAATGTTTCACTAGAACTGGGTACATAATTTTGAGTGTTAAATGTTAAATATTAATGTTAAATGAACATTTTCCTTTCATTTAATTGAGATTTTACGAATTGATATGAACGCACCGTCGGGTTCCAGATGAGGAGAATCGGCCGCATATTGTGAGAAACCTAAGTTGCCCTTCATTATCAGAAATATGTAATACAATTCAGAACGAATTGGGGTCGCCAAAGTTACTCACCGTAGGTAACGCCCCCATTCCAATAACACACATCAACATAAGCTGTAGAACAGCAATCATTCTGAAAGACTGTAGTGTCATACCAATAAAAAAAACATTGTTTTAAAAGAACATTTATGGAGAAAAAATGAGAGAAGGTCAACCAAAACCCCATAATTCTTCATATTTATGCTACAATCAGCGTCAGCACAGACGCCAAAACAAACAATGTTTTTGAAATGATTCGTTGGGAAACTTTTGTTGCGAACTATAAATCTTGAGAGATGTTGTTCGATGATCTGCAACCAAACTGTTGATCTAAAAAAACTGACTAATGGTATTTTCTTTTCTTTTATTTAATACTTATAGGAGCTTAAGGCGACTGTTTTATAGCACACGAAATATTTACGAGTTACCATAGATTTTTATCGAAATTATTTTGTTTGGATGGAAATTGTTGTGTTCTGCAACGTGCATTCTTTTACCGATCATGTGGTTACAACACGAAAATCTCAATAATTTATCGGCTAAATCACGGTTCATATTAAGGGGTAAACAACATCACATAATGAAATGCTAACTGAATTGCGACACTATTCACAAGAGACAAAAAAAAGATACACATATGCATACGTAAGTCGAATATCACATTTTGAATTTGGTAGAAAGAGTTTTCTGTACTAGGCCAAGACACGTTAGGTAAAGAATATGTTAAGAAGTACTTGTATGAGTATGGAATCGATCATGACCAAGGCAAAGTGTTAAAAAATAAAGTATACAGTAATCACACATAATCTGTAAGAACTCCTAATGTAAGCCTATTCTCAAAGCTGCATGCAATTCTAGAGAAAATAGCTCAAACCGCTGCTATAGCTGCTTCACCACTTACATATGGATGTTGCAGTAATTTACAACACAATGTCATATTCAAAAGAAAAGCTATATAGCAAATCAATGAAAAAAAAGTGAACCGTTGTAATGGATATGCGGAAATCAAGTTCTATACGGTACATTTAATTTTGGTAGATCAACTTCCATCAAAGGTTCACGTTTAGGAATAGCTTAAAACATAATTTGTACAAACACACCCTTTTAGCTGCTTAACCATAGGTGTTTACCCGAGAATCGTTCATTCAGAAATTCTGGCTCATTTAAATATTAATTAATTCAAAAACATGTACACTATAGACACAAACCTAGGAAACAAAAGGCTGGTGCTCAAACTCAGTTATTATTACAATCGATAAAAAAGATCAGAGGTTAGTTGTTTGTTTATGGCCACTTCTAATTGTAAGTTTGAACTATCGAAAATTAGGCATTTGTAATTTTTTTTCTTTAGATCGCTGACGTCTATGTATTCGGTCCAACTCTTGTAAGTGAGAACCACTCCTGCAAAACACGGGTGCCCTTACGATCGGCTGGCTCTTTCTGTAGTCGAGACAATGGAATAAAGAGAAGATACCTGGAATACAGATTGTTTAGTTTGACAGCACCTAGACTACCTTAGCCAAGCTGGCTACGGTATATATATTCAACCCTGTACTACCGCATAGTGCACACTTATATGTAGGCGCAAGAGATGTTAGTCCTCACATTTTCTGATTATCCTTGAGTCCGCCTGAGTTCCACACAGAAACATCCAACATGTGATGAGTCAAGAAATCATCAATGTCGTAGACGGCTGATAATTGGTATGAGACCTGAAGCGTTAAAAATATGGATTGCTTTTATGTGTAGAAACGAATATTTTAAGAAAATATCTCCCCTCAACATAAGTGATACTGCCATTGTAGTGTTAAGCTTCTTTATCACTAGTCTAGTTGGTTAACAAAAAGTAAATATTAATTATTCAGCATATCTTAATTTGTTTATACCTCTGCATTGAAGGTGGGGTTAATCGATTGGCGCACAATGTGGGTTTTCCGCTTTGAGTTCACAGTGTAAGCGTCATCAGGTCTGATGTATGTCTTCACGTAAGCATCCGGCGGCTGAAAAATAATGTTTGAATAAAATTGTGCAACTAACGTCAGATGAATTTGAACCAACCGCTAAACAGTCACCTGAATTGAGTACAGTGAAAATGGAAAGAGGCTCTAGTGCTTCTGAAAATAATAAGTACCTGTCCGGTGCTCAGGGTAGGTAGATGTTTTACATGGCTAACAAATGCCTTCAATTGTTTCTGTGGAGCGTCCCATGTTATGCGAAGGTTGATTTGACATTCTCCACCAACAGACGCCTGATCTTCTGAAAAGCCGAATATGTAACCGCTAAAGTAAACAGGGGGAATGCGGCCGATAATGTTATATGGTAACGCGAAGCACAGTTATCTCAGACAACGGGGAGCAACAGAACAACTAACCGATTCCATTTTCCAAACTGGAATCGCGCAGTATCAAATGGAAGAACGTGTAGACGAGATCGCACTAAAAAGACAAGTATAAGGACAGCTGCTATCTTGATGAATAATGAATACAAGTGTACGAATGAGAGGGAAAGTTCACTCACATGACTGATCTCATTAGGGAGTCTCATGAGGCATTCCAGGAACAGCTTGATGTCAATCATTCTTCGCTGTGCAACTTCTCTCACGTTGGCCCTCATCGCCCAAGTCTTCGACAATGGAGGGACGCGCAGGGCTGGGAAACTAAAAAGTGAAAGCATTAGTGTGCCTATACAGTAGTTTCGAACATAAAAATTAACACATTTTTCTGTACAAAATGGTAGGAAACGAGAAGAAACGTTGGAAAAGCTTACCGACGAAGCAGTGCTACATAGAGTTCATGGAACTCGGCGGACGACCGGTAGACTGTTGTTTCTACAGCTTCCTGTTCCCTTGTCACGACAATCTTGTATAGCTGAAAGGAGATTGAATAATCGATTAAATAGAATAAAAAGGTATAGGGTTACCTTCTCTCAACCCACTCACATCCATACACTCTTCGGAGCTTCTGATTAACAATCATAAACACAATAATCAACAGCTTACATAAACTTTTTGTGGCATCATGTGTTTTTCGAAATCGGAAACACGGATATTTTTGATGCGACCATCGGTGTCCTTCCTGAAAGATAACATCGGTATTACCAGCTATTGTTGATAAGAATGCTCCCTTTGACGCTTCTGACATGAAAAACAAGGATGTCTTACGTGTATCTGTGCGGAATGAACGATAATCCCTGGTCTGCCTCGGCTGGCTTCACCATAGAACCGGCAGAGTTCATGAATTGTGCGAGGGTGTGCACCAAGAAGTTGAGCCGTGGAAAAGCAGATTTTAAGGAACACTAAACAAATAGCATATGTACCGTTTTAATAATACCTTACGTGTCGGTACATCTGTCATATGCATACCTATGTTCCCTTTGTTCTGTGCATATTATTTTATTATTAGTTCGCGTTATATTTTCTTCTTGGTACCAGTGTGTTAGTTTCGTTTCAATAAAGTTTTATGTGAATTTTCTTGAAACAAATCTTCTTTAAATATATCTTCAGACATCCATGTGCCACTAGTAAAAAATTGGAAATCCCCACCGTTATCAACTGCGTAAATTGAGTAGTCGCATCAGTATCACTAAGCTCCAGCATCAGGTTCTTTTCCACAAAGTGCAGTGAATTAATATTGATGCCCGGAATATCAGAGCATGCCATCTAAGAATTAATTTTTAAAAATAGCCAGAGAAATCGGAACTATCAATACAACAACTTGTCGATAGCCTTCATTGAAAGCTGATCGTTGTTTACTAAACCAGTCAATAGAAGAAAAACTAACAATTTTGATGAGGTTCGTGAGTATGTAGTGTTTCTTCCTCAAAGAATTGAATGCTTTGCAACAGTGGTCGATAAATGTCTGGTAGGTGACACAGGATTGAAGTTGTCCTCCATTGATCACAAAGTACATTTCTTTGGTGAAGACGAATGGAACACGGTCACTGAAAACAGGGGCTTACAATAGTCAGTGGCGAACGACTGAAATAAGATACTATAGGCCGCGGTCTTTAATGGAGCACGTGAGCAATTTGAGGTGCCAATGAGTGTTAGCTAATTGAGAGCTACAGTATCAACCTTTGTAGAAATCAATCTTAAAATAGTCCTCTATAATCGTAATTGCAATAGTTACCGTTTGAATGCGCCAGCCATCTGCCAATCTCCCATGTACTTTCCAAAATCGATGTGGAATACATGCCCCATTGTTGTCAACAGTATGTTATCGTTGTGTCGGTCACCTAAAAGAAATTGTTTTTTGAAGGGTTGTCTTTCTACCATAGCAGATTGCTTAGTAAACACATACAGAAAACTTGAAGAAGGCATAACTAACCGATTCCCAATACATATGTAGCCACACACCATCCGGCACAAGAGCGTTGGAAATTGTCTAGAGCCTGAAAATTGAACATGTAACGAAAGAAAAAGAGAGGTTCATCGTCAACGTACATGACAATTTACTGACCATTCTGTAGAGAAACTCGGTGGAATTGTATCGCTCCAACCACTTGCAAAGTATATCATCCTTGAACACTCCTCCGACTCCTTGAGCCTTCTGTATATCACATAGAGTGCTGCAGTCTCCGACCAATTCAGCCATACCTGAAGAGTTCAAAACGGTCATCTAAGAAAGCCGTTGAACATGGAGTTCACTTGATCAACTACCGTAAAACAAGATGTCACTGTGCTCATTGGGTAACTGACCTTTCTTGTATCCAACAGGCATACATCGAAACGTGATCATTTTCAAGTCAAGATTCTCTCCCAACCACACGTCGTTCATCAGACGAACCATTTGAAGAACAAGTGCATCCTGTCTCATGTCGTCGCCATCCTATAAAATCTTCCATTTAATTCCATTCAATTTTACGCGATTCTATGCCATACAGATCCAAAGCGGAATACATTCGGCACGCAGAATAAGAAGAATATGCACCTTGTGAATAATCGGCAACGTCCGCTTCAGTCCCTTGAACACAATCTTCAATGGTTTTGCATTCGAATTGAAAATATTGCATTTGGCGACCTCGATCTGAAAATTGTGATCAGTTTAATAGTTGTTAGTTGCCTAGAATCAAAAACAGGTAAAATTAAAAAAAAATGTGCTAAAACAACAACTGCAAACTAACCCCGCAGCACTTGAAGGATGGAATCATCGGTATCCTGACATTGTGTGCGAGAAGTGAGCTGTCGAGTAATCCCAGACGAGTTCCCAAATACGAGAGCTGAAAAAAATTCACGTTTGACAACATTTCCCAAATTGCGAATAAAAATAAAATAATTAATATTGATCAAAGGATGAGCAATCCAACAGATTAATGCATAGGGTGCCTACCTTATTAGACTCTTCCGTATTTCTCAGTTCTCTCTGAAGTTCATCAAGAATATTCAGTAGCCGGTGTTGAGAACAGACGTCGTGGCAAAGAGTCCCGTTCTCATGCCTGTCAGCGCAAACAATTAAATAATTAAATAAATAAATGTTTTACGCTACAAGAACAAAAATTAAGAGAAAGCGAAGAATAATCGACGTCACAAAGCAAGAATGCTTAGAAGTCAAAGCGTAATATACAGATCAGGAATCTGTATAAGAAACCCTAGCCATTAAGTAAGTAAACACACCGTTCCAACAGTTCTGTTTGTAGTAATTGACATCGTCGCATATAAGCAGCAGCGTTGGCTGAGAAATCATTGTATGGACAGTGATCAATTCTCAGTTGCAATTGCCAATAAATTTCGAAAGCAAACCGTCGATCCTGTAAATATCAATAAAGGTTTTTAAGAAATGAATTAGTTAGACAGAAAATAATTATTTACAAACAAACCATACTTTAAAGGATAGTTCCAGTAGAAAGTGGGCGAGGGCGGAGTCTTCAAATGTCTCGAAACGAAGAGCCTGTAATGTATTCCGTGAGCGAAGTCAATTTTACACACACAAAAAGCATCAGAGGAAATCAGTTGGGCCAAACAAGCAGTATATACAGAGACATGGCTTACTTCAACTAATTGTGGCAGGAAATTGAACAGAAAGTCCGAGGAAGCCTGTTTGATCCAGTTCACAGCCTTCGTTCGCACATTCACATCGGGATACTGAGGTAGAAGGAGTTGTATGGAATGTTCAGGAGACAGGGGAGTCCATTCCTCAAGAAGGACGTAGACATTGCTTAGGAACCTGAAATAGATAACAATTTACTAGAGCTAGGTAATCATTTCTAATACATTATAATATTCACTTAAAGGAATAACCAAATAAACAGCTGACCCGTATCCCCAGCTTGGTACGCTTGCCAGAACGAGAGGGAGCGCTTCGGGAATATGGCCAAGATAATACCGCCGTTGCCACAATGCCTCCCGGTCATCTGACGACAGCCTGAAGGAGAATAGTGTAATAGAGACCTACAACTTAGAAGCGGACGTGAAATGTGAATCATGGAGAGAATGTGAGAAATGAGGACACACTTCTCCGGTTCAATCGTTTCCACAAGATCCATCAGATAGGCTTGTTGATCGGCATCCAAAGTGTTGAGATCTCTGCGTGCACTAAAAAAAATAGTATGATTTTTTCAAATTTCAACAATAAAAAATTAATTCAAATGTCAACAATTCAGTATGATTTTGGAATTCCGGGCTTTCCTGGCATAAAACAAGCTACACACAAACAACATACAACGTTGCCTCCAACGAGACATCTGGGAAGTAGATATTGTACAGATTCGTTGGGAATGTGACCATAAGAACAGCATCTCTTTCGCTGTTTATCAGAGGAACAGGTCCCCACGGTTGGAGTATCGGACCAGTAATTGCGGATAGTGGGACGAACAATTGCCCTTGACGTAGAAATCTAAAATAGAATTTGACACATCTACACACCTGGCTGGTATAAATAAACCAATAAACACAATTTTAGTGGTTTAACTACAAATATTTATCACAGCTAGATCAGTATGTACTGCAGCAGGTATGCTCAACTGAATATAAAAAAATCAACATGCAAAAAGGTCAGTACATTTAGTTGCAATTTCAATTCGTGCTAATCCACTGGTTAAGACAATGAATCGACAATGAATCGACAAGTAGATTAGTAGATATACTTAACACATACTGTTTATGATCAAAGATAGGAACAGAGGCAACAGCAAGATGTTCATTGGGGTCTGCTCCGGCTTCAGTAGGTTCCTTTCTGATTCCCCACAATATAAACATCAATTTGGCTTCTCGGGGACAGAGACGAATCTCAGTGTTGAAAGCAGCCTGAATAATTCAAAGTGAACCTTTCAAATAACAAACAGTTTTAACTTCTAGTAGAAATCAATGGTATTTAGCACATTTACTGAAAACAAGTAGACCACCAAAAACATACGTAAATGTTCATGTCGACATATGGGAACAGCGCGTCCTTATGAACATCTCGCGGGAATACGACCGCATGTCCGTCAATCTGTTGTGTTCCGTGATAGATATGAACAGTGACGTAGAAATGCTAGAAAAGATCATTAAATAATTGTTAGTCGAATCTTAAAACAAAAACAGCAAGAGACAATAAATTAAGCAGCCAAAACTAACCGAATATGTTTGCAACCATTCTTCTCGAATGCAATGGAGACTGTTCACCATGATCCGCAGTTTATCGCTCACTTCAAATACTACCTTCTTCTCCGCTGACGTTTCCTAGAATTTAATATTTCTCGATGTGATAAGCAGGAAAAAAACTACTCACATAATATGAAAGACGATTCAGAGTTATTTCCGTGTATGCAGTAGGTGTACGGCATTGACGATTTAAAACGGTAATACAACTAAAAAAAATGAAGTACAAAATAGTAAACAATGGATGAACTCAAGATAAAACTCACTTTTAGGGGAACTGGCGCAGTTAAACTCAATGTGCTCCTGGAAAAGGCCGAGATCAACGAATGAACCGAAGCGATGAAATCGTTACGCGAGTTTTCCAAGTCGTTCTAAAAGAATTCTTTATTATATTAAGAGAACACACGCAGGAAACATAACCAAATAAACAGCTGACCAGTATCGCCAGCTTGGTACACTTGCCAGAACGAGAGGGAGCGCTTCGGGAATGTGGCCCCGCACCAAGCTCAGAACAGCACCAGTTTCCGCAAGGGCTTTGAACTCACAAAATAATGAGGACTTAAATTAAAAAATCCAAATCCTGTTTACGTTGTGAGATATATATTATAAATATATTATCAGTCAAACACATGAAAGTCAAAACGTATAAAAGACCTTTCCGCCAGCAGTTAAGTATTTCTGTAGATGGCGATGAAGGCTGACTGGTTCGATTCCATTCAACATCTTACACAAAAGTTTCACGAATTGACGAACTTTGTTGGACGTGGCAGCAACTGAAAGATTTTTTGTTGTTTACGTACTAAATTAGAACTTGTGGTAGAAACAAAAAGCAAACAGATAAATAGTTAGCTAGCCTACTCGATAATTGATTATTTTCCAGAGCATCCGAATCGAACCGTCGCATCTCTTCCTTCAGATGCAACAACAGATTCTGAATGTCTTCAGCATCAAGAACACTCGGAGATGGCACGTGGGTCCTAAAGCAGAATGGTTGTTTCTTGAACAGAATGGTTGACTGGTTGTTTCTTGAACATTTTAGATTTTTTATGGTCTCTGCTTTCTGAGCCAACCACATTTTGCTTACTTGTTCTTTGCCAAGTCTGTTTTTGTGTACGGGTCACTCGGCCGATCAAGCTGTCCAAAGCGTCCAACCTGAAAATATGAAAAGTAAACTAATATAAACGGTTCTCATAAAATCTCGTTATGTAGGACCGGCATCCAAATAAATCTGCTACGTACTCACGCGATCACACAAGAAGCATGACAAACAATAAATATGCGAGCATAACGGCCTGCGAGCAATCAAGACAAACCTCGAGTTTCACATCCTTTCCCAGTAACAGACACTTGCCAACGTATAAATTCTGCCCAAACATTGAACTTGACGGGAGAAACTCGTCAAGACCGTAGACCTAAATGGAGACTGATTTAAACTGGAAAGGTCTTGGAAGTTCACAATACTACTGAAAATCAGAACAACGTAAAAATGTACCTTCAGACCGTATTCTTCTGTTGGAACACCATTCTTCAGATCGTTTTCATCCAGACACACTGTTAGCACTTCAGTCAATAACATTTCTGTAGTGATCGAGGTGTCCACTGTGCCAGAATAGGACTCTCGTCCTCCCTTCGAACACCTGAAAAGCAATGCCGGTATTCTATTGCTTTAGAAATATATTATACTGCTTCTGAAAAATGACAAGAAATTTGCGCCTCTTGTTAGCGAACCTTGAACAAAGCGAGAAGCTGCAGTAGCAAATCATGAACTCACGTATGATCCTTGTGCACTTCAACTTTGACTCGGTCTGCCGACGTTGTCATATAATCAGCGATTGGGGTGTGGAATTTTCGGACGAAAGATGAATTGGAGTGCCAACGCTTACGAAGTTTGCTGATCTGAATGCAAACATATATAATTTGTTCAAAGAAATTGAATGTAGCTTGAAGTACACTGGACTTCTTGTGAACGACGATGGCAATCGGGGAAGAAATATGTACCTGATCTTGTACTGCGGGTACGGCAGTGGCCATCTTGATATTGTCGATATTCAGCCATTCGTGTGCCTTATAATCTTTGCCCGCATCAACTGAACCACTCCTCTTCGGGGAAACAAGCTTCGCTGGAGACGTACGCGTGACTAAATTAGTAAAACATATAAAAAAGCCTTGACACTCATAATTCACCACGTTCAGAATATTATTTGTCTCCAAGTATAATACGTGATATTCTGAAGAAGAACTTCACATCAATCCTTAGCGGCTATTTCATTATGCCTGGCACCCTTACTAAGCTCTTTATCCTTCCTTACTCTGAAATATCTATAGTAATTGTTAGACCATCCTTTATGGCTAAAACTCACGATCAAATGGAAGAAGACATGAAAAATCAAGTATTTGTGGCGGTAGAGACTGTGCAGTTAAGAACATGACAATCACATTCGTTATCTGACGAGCATGGGGTAAAGTAATTAATTAACAGCTTTCGCGCAAGGTATGAATATTAGATGAGAAAATTGTTCCGTTAAAAAGCAGTATCCATACAATATTTTACAACAGAGCAATAATTCAAAAAAAAAAAAACTGGAAAAATGCAACGCAAACAAACATGGAGAATATTGTTTGTTGGCGTACGAATTGCACTCAAGTATGCTACAAAAAAGTAACACCAAGAGAGGAGCGTGAATTATTTGCAAAGGCAAACATAAGCGGTCAAAGGAGTGTAAAGGTCATAAGATGATTTCTTTGGAATTCGCCGGTGTACATACCTACTGCGGGGGAAACATAAAACTCAACAGTTTCTCCCAGAGTAAGACTGCCTTCAGGACACAGTTAAGGAAGTGGTTACTTTCAGAAGTCTAACGTTGAACTATGAAAATGTGGTCGAGTATCAAACGGCAAGAGCAAGTACAAAAAAAATATTGGCATGTGTCGTGCTGTAACGCAAGAGTTATGAATGGATGGATGCCGTTGAATACAGACGTGAAATTGACCAGAACCAAACATAAAAAGAGATCAACCTCAGCCAACTAGTTTCCCCGTGGTAGCGAACACTCAACAAAAAGAACATATGCTATATAACAAGACCTAAAAAATGTTACAATACGTTAGTGCTAAAATATAAATGCAACCAATCATGACGAAAACGCCCAAAGTAAAAATCCAGGAGCCAACTATCATCACAATGAAATTTTGTTAAATAAGACTGACCAGAGCTTATGATTTTCGCGTGATTCCTAACAAAAACATATTTGGTGCATTACAAAAAACGCATGCGATATTACAAAGACACAGCGAACACGGGATTTTTAAGGAAGAAAATTCAACAGTTCGAAGTTCGTCCTAAAATCTTGGCGTTGTTAATAAATGGGCAGTTGAAAATAATTGGGCTGGACAAAACGTGTTTGCGCAAATCTAATAAAATTTAGCTTCGAGTAAATAAGCCACATCGGATAAAGGAAGAATTTAAGGAAATGAAGCTTGAGGAAAAAGCGCGCGAGCTTCAAAAAGGAGCCTAGGTATGCAGTGCACAGAAGCAAACAGTGCAGCACAATGACAGTAACGTCACGATCATAGTGAATAAACAGATCAAAAATAACAAAAGCTCTAGTTATTGACAGCGCATACTTGGGCACACATTAACACGTGGTACTAATTAAATAGTATATTGGTACTGATGTTTTTTTTTGCGTTTAGTATAGAAAGTATAGTGCATAAAACTGGTTGGATTTAAAAAGACAAATTATAAAAGCGCCAAAACAGGTAAACATAAACGAACGCATTTGGTGGTAACAACAAAATAGTAAGAATATTATAGAAAACAACATTACTCCAAATTTGAATCTGAAGCCATGCACTTTTTCTTATCGCCTGAGCTGAGAACACAAAGAAATCAGTGTAGCAACAGATGACCTCGTAAAAAAAAAGATTTGAAAAATGGTACGTCGGAACTGTACAACTAAGAAATTCAAATATAAAAATATAATCATAGACATATTTTGGAAGTTTGGTTTTTCGAGTGCTCAGATCTGCAACTTGGAATAAACTCAGATTCTTAATGACTACTTTACCTCTCCGTAGGGCCAAGAAAAATGCACTTTATGACGTGACGCAGATCAATAATTCAGAAACCAAAAAATACAGATATATGAAATATACAAGTAAAACAGAAAGTGTGGATGGGTTTGAAGTGGGAAGCAAGAAAAATACAACGTTGTATCACTGGGACAAAAATACTATAACATACTAAAAAACTCGGGCGTAACATTTAAAAAGACCAACCGGTTTCAGCGTTCTCGCTTCTGAGGCTTTTTGTCCTTTCGAGAACATTCGCATTATGTGGCATCAAGTCATAAAGTGGGTCGAATTCTCTGCGGATCTATAAAAAATTAACCGTCATTAAAACAGTCAAGTAATGTCCATTTGTATTGGAGGCTCGCTATCCTTGAAGCACATAAAATCATGTCACAATCAACTAAAAATAGCAATACCGAGCAAGAATTCATTTTCATCGCTAATGAAATTAACAGTGGCCTGGATTGGCCTGGATTTGTATTTCACTTTGATTATCCATGAATAAAGGCAATGGGTGTGGCGGAAGTCCAATCAAACAAAAATGGTTAACTTAGAGAACACAAAAAGAGGAAACAAGAAAAAAAAAACAGAATACTTTGGGGTTCCTACAATAAGGGAGAGAGAGAGAGGGACAGGGAGAGACAGAGAGAGACAGAGAGAGAGACAGAGAGAGAGACAGGAGAGACACAGAGAGAGACGGAGAGAGAGACTGCGCGACAGGGAAAATAAGTGCAAATAAGTGCGATAAAGACAGACAGTGAGAACGCGTAGTAGAGCTGAAAACTGTGCAGAAAAATATTTAGTACTAATGTCATTCCCATTAATTTACCACAATTTGGAACACTGAACATACTCGCACACTAGGTAGTTTATTTAAAGTGGAAACATGAAATTAAGTACCACTATTAAGCTATCAGTCCGTCTGAACGAATGAAAAACATTTTCCGCCTCTATCATAAGTATACTCAGCAACTGTTATTTCAATCGTCTGAGTGGGAATAAAAAGAACACTAAAAATCCCAACTAATACATCCACGAACACGTGAATATTTCGAATTGAAAATAAAGCGACGAAAAACTGGCGGAATTTAGAACAATGATACTTTGACTCATCTGGCCCGATAACTTCTGACACAGGTATTTTTTTTAGTAAAATGTAACATTCGAAAAAAAAATTACACATAATGTGAGCAAACTTGCACCTACTTCTCGAAAATTGGTAAATATATGCATACCTTAGGCAAATAAAGACAAAGTTAGGTGTACGGGACTTTTTGTTTTTTGCTTGCAAAAGTTTTCGGTGTGAAGACAACAACAAAAATAAAGGGGAAATAGTCTATAATAAAGAGCGGTTGTAAGAGTGCATTAGCAACCTCCTTGGTCAAAAATTGCGCGCGCGTCTAATGTGATAAAAATGTTCTCTCGTCTTGCCAATCATTACTTTAACTCACAAAGGTAACTGATTTTTCAAGAACATGTTCAGACTACAATTTAAGGTAACAAGGAACGTAAGTGACTAAATAAAAAATGTGCGAATTCCGTAACCTAAGTAAACGAATGTTCCTAAAAGTGCCCAACCGCAAAGTTTCTGAAAATTAGAAAAGATTCTTCCGTGAACTTGGAACTTTGCAACTGAAAGTGTTCCGTGAGAATGGATATCAGGTGTTATAGAGAAAAGAAAACTGACAATTGTCTTGCAAGAGCAGGATATTGAGAAGAGTAGAAAAAATCACGTTTGCAAAATTTTCGATATAGTAGTTTGGCTTCAGGCGTAATGAGAAATGTTAGTTATCAGAGATATGCGATAAGTCTTATAAAAGTAACAACAAATAGTGGGACAGAATGCAACGACAATAATTTCGAAAATTTGGATTCGGAAATATAAGTTCCTCCGAATACTAAACTATTCACATACCTGATCTAAGGTTGCCTTTCCGGTGCCGGTACCGGGAGTGTTAAGGTCAATCAAATCCGTATCAGCAGTGCTCTTCGGCGCACAGAGCATGGCATATGGAATATACAATTCATTCGCACGAGCTGGTTCCAAGTGCGCACTGCTGGGGCCACAATTTGAGTTAACGTCACTGGAAATGGAAATTAACAATTGCTAATTAATACCAAATTGCTTAAAGCGCCAAAAGTGATCATTGATTGGAAACGAAATGAAAAGTGGCCAACAGTCCCCGATAAAAACAGCCTTTGCTTCGGCGTGTCCAATATTTATTCAGTCGAATAAAAAGCGTAGCCCGTTCACCTATGACATAGGCCAAATATATGTTTCAAATAAAAGTGCAGCAGTTTCACAAAGTGGTAATTTCTGATAAAAGAGGGCTTTTAAATTCGAAGGTGTGTTGAAGTAAATAAAGGGAAGCCTTGCGGAAACTAACCTCAGTTTCCAATAGTCTACAGAACGATAAGATGGGTTCGGGCTGAATTGCATCTTCCAACCAGGACGTTGAGGGGCAGGAAAACCAGTGTGAGGGATCGGAGCTGGAATGATGATATCTCTTTTGGTCAATCAAATTTCCGTTTTGTTATATATGCGCTGCTATACGTAATACCAATAATGTATGAACTTGCTATTGGCGGATATTCTCAGGCACGCAATTGCGACTGATTGCGGTACTTGAATTACAATTAAAGGTAGAGCTGACTGTCATATTGAAAAAGAAGTAATCTTTCAATAATAGAACGTTTATTCATAACTTACCATCCAACGCGCTTCTTGGTCCAGAGCTGAGTGTGCTTGTTTGTGGTGGTGACAATGTAGCCGATGCAAAATTGGGAGTTGACGATGAATGAGAGGGCTCATGGCGAGTATGCGGATGCGATCTAAACACACTATAAAAAGTCAAACGACTGAAAGTTGAGAATATAAATTGAATTGTTGTTAAACACAAACAAACTCTTCAATAGCTCATATTATCCATCAGAAAGGTTAAGAAGACCCTACCTTGGTGGCAATGGTGGTGGCAGAACGGGAGTTGAACCCCGGGGACGAATAGGGGGCTGGGAAACGCCGGGGGCTGCAAAAAATTCGAGTTCCATACAAACATCAGTCGCGCTGCCAGAACAACGCCGAGTAACAATTAGAATGTTCTAGTTCCGTGAAAACACGTTAAATTGCGGCTTAATAAACAAAGCAACTTACTTAGTCGGAAGACTGGTTGGGGAGGAAAGTTCGAGAACGAGGCGCTGTTCTGCATCTGTGGAGTGGTTGCTGGAAGAGTAGCGTGCGTACGCCATCCATACGTTTGGTGACTGGAATTCGAATGGCACATTAAACAAGGATGAACATGCAGCAGTGTTCCGGACAAAAATTTGTTTTCTAGAGAATTTGTTAGGTGTGCATACATAATTACACTCGACAGAGAGTTTCCGATATGCACACTGTCCTTCGAGAGTTCACAACCCGTGGCTGATTGAAACATAAAAGAATAAAACGTACTTGAGCATATTTTGAATTGATGTTATTTTCTTCGTCTGTTCGACTTCTTCGGGCGATTCAAAAGAAATTAAATTCAAATCATTGGCCTTTCGCATACGTTCCTCTTCTTCAAATGTGCGTCTAAATAGCAAATTTTTCCTAATAAACACTGTTATCATAGACAACATTTTGATTAAACTCTACAATTTATCAGCCACGTATATATTCTTCTAGAAATAGTCCGATTACAGAGGCTCTGAAGCAAAGAAAAGATCACTTTCACAATAAAAAATGACCACGCGTTGATAAAAGCTTACCACAAAAAAGTGACTCATATACAAAGATTCATTGATAACAAAAAGAATTATTCAAAAGATCACATGATTCAGACCAAAAACAAGACAATTCTTTTTTTATTTCGAACAGTAACGAATTTATTCCAATAAATAAATAGTAGCAATTAACACATTCAAATAAACTCGGAGAATTACTCATATGCAACCAAAGAAAAGCTAAAAAATACAAAAAATGCAAGATAAAATAAACATACTTGCTGATTTCCATGGCCAAACGTAATTCTTCGTCGTTTTCGCTCATTTTGCTAAGTCTTTTAATTAAATTCCTTTCACAACCGATGGCAAATAACTTGTTGCAGAAAACTAAGAAATGGCACTAGAAAATCTCATGTAGGTAATCTGAAAAATAATGTTTTATAAACAAAACACAAACGTCATACACGAAAAGCAGGCATAGATGCCAATAAAGTCAGACAATGAGGGGTTCAGTTTTGGCGAATCCGCCGATAAGCTATTTTTATATGCACAATGTGACTGTTGAGGAAAAATGGTAAATTGTGAAATTGATTAAATGGAAAGCATAAATGTGCACAAGTAAAGACTCCCTTGCATCAGCAAATGCAAACGAACGAAGCGCGAAAAAACCAATGGCTTCGAGATGGGAAACTTTGACACGTTGTGCAAAATGGTGATCTTTTCAACATATTGTAACAACAGTACCGATTGGAACCTGGGGCTCACGAATATACTACGTTTTTTTAAATTTCACACTTGTGCAAATCTTCGGTAGCGTGTTTGCAGCTAAAACTGCAAACAGAAGCGCAAAGAAAAACCTAAAATTCAAGTTGCAAAGGTCAAAAAACCAAAGAGAGACAAGCACATTCAATGCTACTAAGAAACGTAAACGACAGAATTGCAGTGCTTTTTGCAACAAAAAAAACTGAATAATCTTATATACTGGTTGATCCATGTTCTAAATAAAAAGTGCCGATGTCTTTATATTCTCTATTAATAAAATTATTACAGCTGTTTTGGTCTAGAGTTTTTTGTAGTTCTTTCAAGGGTGCTGAAAATAAAACTAGCGAGAACGGAAAAAAATAAACAGTCCAGTTTTGGTACGTCGGAATGCGTGATCGTAGGGTGTAAAGGAAGAGAAGAAACAGAAAAAGGGACTGTTTCTGTACAATCGCAAACAGTCAATATTTGTCTGCGGACCGTTCTTTTTTTGTGACCCACCATACAGACACACAACCTGTTAGCACTGTTTTGCTACATCATTCGTAGCACTTTGATTACAGTAATGCAGTTCCAGGCGAGATCGCATGAAAATTCTAAACATGTATTGCAAAGACTGCGCTCGAGCAAATAAATTTACAATGTTACTTAGAGTGAAACGAAATGTAATTCCAGGTTAAATTGTGATATTTTTTATTGAAATTTACCAGTACCTCATTTTAAAGAAAAAACAAGAGGGCCCAACCCATTCAACAATGGTTCATGGTTCCCTTCAATAATTGGAGTTGATTGTTCTGTTTTATTTCCCAACCGCGCACATTTTTTCCCGATATAATCTAAAAAAAACTCACGAATAATACGCAACAGTGATTTCCCAGTCTTTTCCTTTAAAGTGCGTTTTCTTCAAATACCACCGCTAGGTAAGATACTTTCGCTAGCAGTAGCTCAGTCAGTACGTACGAACTACCCATTGTTGTGTCTACTGTCCTTAACTAAATCTACCTTGGTTTTATATATTTTCGGGATTCCACGCTGCTTTGTTCTATATCTCGGCCACTATTGGAAACCCTTTTTTTGTCGTATTTGTGTGTAAAAGAGGCTCTGTCGCATGGGCTCCAAATGAAAGCCCCACAGAATTGATGGCCGGGTCATCCGTGTAGAAAAAAGTGGAATGAAATGCTATTATTTCAGAAGAGAAATTGTTTTCTTCTATGACTTCTTTTGAACATTCGAGAAATTTTCCATTTTTCCGATGATGCCTTACTAAATTCGAACGAATTTTCATTTATTGTTCTGAACTTTGGGGTTTGAAACATTATGGAACTTGGTTTGTGTGCTCGACGTCATATGTATTAAATGCAAATTATGTACCATTTTGTGCCGGAAATATCTCAGAAAATTGCGTATAAATCTCTGATACCGACTGTTCCGACGGGTCATATCGCTTTAACCTAAAAAGAAATTCAGCAGAATTCACGTCGAACTAGTTTCTTCCCCCCTCTCTATGCGGTAGTCTCATTTATTGGCTGTTTGGTGACACTCAATTTGCATGCAAATATGCTGTTCGCCGCCCCATTTCTATGGCATCCAAACCCATTAATTATAGACATCCGTCTACCTATAATTGGGAGTAGATTTTCTCCCTCGCCTATTTCTAGCAATGTTCATTCGTTTTCTTATATTCTACAGTGAAGTTTTTCGATAAATTACGCACTCCGTGTGCGTAGCAAAATATCTGCATAATGTGTATCCTATATTAATCTAGGGGATTTCCTGTTTTTCAAAAAAGAATGTTTGGTTTGAGACTTTACGATTTGGTGGGAATTCGTATAATAATCACATCAATTAATAATTTATACAATTAGAACAACGGTGATTGTAGCAAAATAAGCAATTTGGTTGTTATGCAGATAACGCACTAACTGTTCGTTGTATTGTTATACTATCTGTACATGCTTATGCACTTCATAGCGTGTTGTTTTTATTATGCACCAGAGCCACGGCTAGCAGTTCGTACCAGTCACCGGTAGTGTAATTACGTGCGCATGTCTACCTCGGTATACGTATGCATGTGTGGGGTATATGGTCACAGCTGGTCGGACGTATACCATTTAACACCTGGATGCACTTTACGCTAAAGACTCTCCGACGGGTGAGAAGTTATGAAGCTCTTCAGGTTTCAGCCTTCGCCGCGATTTCTTCACAATGCCCTTTGTAGGAAAAACACTGTTTCTACCATTGCGCTAGCTTCTATTTCGTGGTTCTCCTTTCAAAAACATGTCTTCTTTTGGGTTTAACTTCTTTGACCTTGAATTGAAGTGTTCGTATGCCTTCCGATGCGTTCGTACGTCATTAATTAGTGAGACTATTTCTCGAAATTAAAATGATTTTTTCTATAGGAAAATGAGCCGCTCCGACGTGAACCATTGGACAGATTTGGTAAGCGATTCAATTTCAATTGAAACATCCTCGTATATACACAATATGTGCGTGGTCGGCTAAAAGATTTATTCCCTAGAAAAAAAACTAGAATTTTTTCGGAAATCAATCGAGAGTTAACTTGAAGCATCCCGTTTACGGAGGAAGGGGGTACAGGCGATTGAGCATTGTGTTCTGCGCTCAAAGAATAACATCGAATATTTCAAGCACGAATACTTTGTATCGGAGGCCAAGGATAAGGAGGCCGATGTGGTTTTCATCGGAGATGATCATATGGCTCTCATGGAGCAATCCACCGTTAGTTTCTTTACATGAAAATTAAAATGAAGCATGAAAATGAAGTATTTTGTTAAGATTAATAATTAATAATTTAAGTTCACAATGTAAATATGCTAATGATGATATGCTAATCCGTACTTCGACCTAATTTTTGAAATTGGCACATGTTTAGCTGAAGGTGTCCAGTGGTGTCCAGTGGCGCCCAGTGGTGTCCGGGTGCCTGTGGTGTATTATCCAATAAGCCCATTAAGTTTAGTGGTTGTGTGTCTCTTCGGATGCAACACTTCTTTCACTTAACAGACTTGAAGTTGATACAAAAATGTGCTCGATTTTTAACATCTGCTTAAACATTATTTCAGTTTTTCCGAAAAAGTATCGCCCCTTTACATTGCTTGGTTTTTGGTATTTTGGGCGATCGCCTGGAGAACGTCAGATGGAGGATCGAAAATGGGGAATTAAGCAATATCACACCGAAGGTGGAGTTATATATTTTTTTCACGCAAACCCATCAAAAATATTATGCTTGTATCGTCATATCATTGTGCAATGTTGCATTAGCTAATTGCTAATTGACAAAGGCATGGTGCAGGGTTGCACAAATTAACAATTTATTTTAGATAATTTAATAAAGCTATTTGTTTAGGTAATTGTCCTCTCCGTGGGCGTTAATGATTGCGGCGATCCATCTGCATTCCTTACTTCATTGACTTCTCTCGTTGAATTGGTAACGGAAAAACAACCCACCTCCGAACTCTTTGTCCTGGTACGTCCTAGCTTCGACGTGATTCATTTCGAGCCGGTTTCCAAAGGTTGGAACCCTTCTGCTATTCCCCTGTTGTTATCCACACTAATACGAATATTTGTTCCATCGCATTCCATATTATCGCCTAGTGAAGTTGGTAATCGGTTTTGTGACGCTGTCGACTTAATTTTTATCCTATTAAATAATCACATTAAAATTTACCCCGATAACGCAAATTCTACGTTTTAAGGTTTTTGAGTAATTTATTTATATCAGCTTTATGTAGAGCGTGTGGGCTGACATGATAAAACGCCGGTTTATGACAGACTATCGTTTAAGGGCAGAAGCTTTGCCTTAGCTATATCCGTATTATCCTGCCAAAATTCCGTATTTTATGCTTCTAAGTTAATGAAACAAAATTACTGAAAATAATGCAGACTGACTGGTTATACAGAAATGCGTTATGACTTGTATTTCAGAGACTACTTCCTTGTGGAAAACTTCAATCGAATGAAAAGAGATGCTTTGTTGAAGCAGTGAATGGCCGATTGGAAGAATCGCTCAATGGAAAAGCAACAGTCATTGATGTGGAACCCACACTGATCAGTACGTGGTAACAATATATTTCGCTGCGATACGTTTTAGCCCTGTCTTGAAATATAAACCCGCCTTTGCGCTGCAAAGCGACGCTGCCGCATGAACCCCGAATAAACAGATTTTTTTGCTCACGTTTGGGAGTATGAACTTGAACTAGATAACAATTGTGTACATAGCAAAAGTTTTGCGATAATTTTGCCATAAAAGAAGACCATACTTTTTCTTTGCAGGTACTGATGGACACATCGATCCACATATAATGTTTGACTTTGTTCATCTCACCCAAGAAGGATACGCAAGAGTTTTGGAGCCAGTGCAAGTGGCAGTGAGCAGTGCGCTTAATCCATAAACCAGACCCTACCTTACCTTGAGCATGAGCTTCGTTATACCCTTGAGCTTATTAGTATAGTCATAATTCTTTGCTTGCTATTTATGAAATTCAAAAAATTCCAAAAAAAATCCTGCTAGTTCATGTTGTGTAGCGAGTGGTCTGTGATGCTCGCACTTGCGGCAACTAAATATAAACTAGTCGTCATGTTTGCATGCTAACTTGCCAACATCTAACTTTAGCCCTTTTAAATTATACGTATATATGTTTGTGTGTATATTTAGTGTCAAATCTCAGTTTATCCCAGCCTACTGTATTAACGCAATCACGCGTATGTTTTGTGAAAGAATTTGCTAGTCCTTCGGGATCTAACACAATTCTTTTATTGTCGTTCTTTAGCTATTTACTTTCAATGGATTTTGCCCAATTGTGTTTAAGTACGTCCTATTTGCTTCATTGTCTTTTGCATCTCATATTTGTAACCAGCATTCGTGCGTTGTTTTTTTTCCTTAGTACTGTTCGGAAGTTCAAAGTTTGTTATTTCTTATTGCGTATTTCAATGTGTGTTTTTTTCACGTGTTTTTATTATTATTAATCAACTAGCATATTTTCCTCGTTTTATGTGTTGAGTTGACCATAAGAACCGCCATTATCTATACATCTCACCGTGGTGGTCCTATTCCAGTCATTCCCGCTAATATTTATTGCTAATAATCTTTGTCCACTGCTTGAAATCACTTCGACCAATAGAGTTCTTTTTTGCTTGCGGTTTACAATGAGGCTCGTGGAAAAACATACGCTGATTTTCTTTTGTGCAGAAACTCCAATTATTTTTATTCCTTAAGAATTAATATTTGCACCATACCGCCTTTAAACTCTCGCCACTTATTGATGATCGAATCTTTGTATTTCGCCTTATTGCAAGAGCTTGTGTATCCCACAAACACACTACTTACGTCCGCGTACGTAACTGTATATGAACATGTTATTTATATCTTTTCTTATTGGTAGGCATTTTGGCTTCAGACGACAGAAATTTGGCGAATTAACGCATACATTTTTCCGCAGTTCGCATAAATTTGTTCGCAGACCGTTTTTTTTTGTTAGGCAGCAGTTTGAGCAGCGTTAGGAATTAAGAATTCCAGCTCGATGTACATTCATCCACAATTCATGCTCATGTTGAAAACACGTCATATTTAAATAAATCCAAATCTCCGCCAATGTCACCTTCACCAAGTGCGTGTAACACAATTTACGTATAGTGATATAGTGATAGCGTAACACTTCCAAAGATATAAAATAAATTAATTTGATGCAGTCGACGTGACGTCACAGCTCCCTTACATACAGAAAAGTTAGGATCGTTTACAAACTTTGTGTGAGTGTGCTACATCATATGTATGTATACTAGAGTTAGCAATTCATGCACATATGTTTTTGGCAGACTTCCATGTGCGTCACGGTCAGCTTAAAATATTGCACGCAAAGTTTGAGAAGCCCTTTTCAATTGTTTATACTTGTGGGAGTGAGCATTTCAAATGCAATCCGGGAGGATTTATTTCTATAGACATCTTCGTGACAGAACATAACCGGTCTTTACAGTTAGTTGCATAGTTCTTGAATGTCATAGGATTTGTCGAATTGAATAATCAGACAACCATAAAATAAATTTTCTAGCTGTATCTTCCGTTTAGCTGAAGGATGTGTTGTACTGAAGTTGAAGTTGGTTGTAGTAATACAGACATGACTGAACTTCTTACCTACTGCTAAGCCTATCGAAATTCCTAACGCGAAGATCCCTTTAAGCATGGACAAAAGCCTTTGAACAAACAATATTGAAAATTTTAAGGTGATGGAATAAGAACGAGTTTAATAGACTATTCTAATTCATCTAAGTTTTGTATGTTATTGTTAGCTGCATCTGGTTACCACTGATATTGTTATTTGAAGAACTTATCATATTCGGTGGTTATTCAAGAGCGGTCGTTCCCACAGTTTCCAACGAAAAAGAACAAAAGGTATCAGTGTATACGAGGTATCACCCATTCACTCATTGCTCTCATGGGACGGTTTGCCCTTACATCGAATGACTATTTTTATAGAACGGCTAAACTTCGTGTTAGGATTAGACAAATAGTAGATCCGATTACCAAATTGATTCAGTATATGGAAATCCTCTGGTCTACAGTAACCGTGCGTGCGTCAGTGTGAGTGTGTCAAATCTTTATTTCTGTGGGATAAGTCATTGCGCTTATCAGCTGATCTCCCAGCGTCTCCGCTATTCTGTGATCTCTCACTTCATCTTTCCCAGGATGCGGCTGGATTGAGGATCCCTGAAGGGGTCTTTCTATACATTCTGGCCCGCCTCCCCTCCTTACTCGGCACACACACACAAACCTGAGACGACGCCTCTTCGGTATATAACAAAACAAGACATCAAATTTATATACACATCCTGCACTTCCAATATCATTTCTTTATGCCTTATTTAGATAATCTTAGTGTCTCAGAAAAGCTGATGCTGACCCTTTCGTTCCACAGAACCTCCACGAATACATAAGTCCGTAATGTTTTTTTCTCCAAACAAAACGCACATCATTTCTTAGCGGCCTCTTCAAGCACATCTTCACAAAAATTAGCTGCAAAACGGAAGCAATAACAGTTGAGAAATACCTGTTGCACATCGCTCGGAAGTAAGAAATTTGTGCATGTATTTTATCGCTGTGAAAAAATCATGTGGCTCAACTGTGTACGATTAAAAAAATTTTCTATTGCTGGTTTTATGAAAAAGTCACATATGTTAAACTGGGTATTTCACCGACGCAACATCAGACTTCTCTTCCTAATCGTTTTGAAGGAAAAGCAATTATTTGATCTTGATTCATAACATTGCATTCCGAAAGAATTAAGGAAGTAGGTCTTCCTTCATAACACACGCAGTATCGATTACCGTGTACTACGTAAACTAACTTTGCATCTCTAATGCACAGAACGTTTCGTCATTGTTTAATTTTACTTCATATGACAACTCTGAAAAGTTTTTTTTTTTTAAATTGGTCTTTGATTATAACTACACACATTACGAACATCATACGTTCAGATATACATTCTTTGAACTCAGGATTCTTTAATTCAATACACTATTATTTTTGAGATCACACTTGATGCGATTCTACGCAATTATTCTCCCCAATACATATAGTGTAGTGCCATCGTTTCTCTAACATGTCTATGACCTAACAGATCAATTTTATGAAAGACTACACTTGTTGAACGAATGTTGTTTTTCTTCAGTTCTGCTTCCTATAAAATGCTGGAAATGCCTTCGCTTCCAAAACTCCGCTTATAAGGCTTCGTTTCACACGCACGTTTATTGGCAAAATGTCGCATGAAATATTCTAAAAACGGCCACTTTTATCCTTAGTTCGCGCAGAAATGAATCAATATGATCTAGTTGTTCTTTTTTAAATAATATTCCATCCGTTTCATGTTTACATTGTGCCCGTCTAATAAATTTGATTTTGCTCACATTTCCTTTTCTTCTGTGCCTTGTTTCAGGCATTTTATCCGGTTTTTATATCTGTATTTTTTGGAAATGAAGCTTCAGATGCCGCCGTCTGCGAGAGGGAGCAAAGGTACCACAATGCCGTTGCCTTTGAAGGTAGACCCAGCAGCAATACAGGCCCGTTATGTGCCAGAAGTACGGGGAATGCCACGATATCGTCACTTTCAAGGGTAATCAGTTAATAAAGTACACACTTAGCCGGAAAAGTAAGAAAAACTGGCATGTACAACGATTTACTAATATGTGTCCTTTGTTTCTTCAACTAGTTTTAATGATACGAAGTCTTCACTTGAGGCAACACAGTAATGAACATTCGCCCTCCAATTATTTGTAAGTATTGCTTATTTCAGCAGTACATGGGACAATTGTCTTTGTTAAGCGAGCTTTTTTGGAGATGATAAATGTAAAGAAATCCATTCAACTACAACAATAGTTTCTTACGCATTGTGCTGTAATGCGCTAGAAAAAAGGTGCACGACGTAATGAACCTTTTAACGACGTAAAGTTGATTTTTAGCGCTAATGGTAAGATGTACTTACGGTAACTTTAATAAGTTGCTGCGTATGAACAAAGGTGGAATCAGAGAAATCGGTGAAATAAGGTTTATTTCCTTTGCACCGGTTTTAATGCTTTAGTCATAATCTTCAGCTTATTTGAACTCTAAATTGTAGACATTTAATTATCCGAAATTTTATTGATTTCCCAAATTAAGTGCACTTTTTTTTGTGTCACAGACTACTTGCCCGCTAATTGTTTTAGTTGTTAGGCCCTATTGAATATGATGCGACTGATCGAAAATAGTGAAAATCTCCACAAAAGAGGTATTTCGATGGGAGCGTATTGTTCGGGTGTCTCCTGGGGGATTTGGGCCTGAAAATATTGACAACGACATAAGCCAAAAAGCTTCACAATGTGAGCTTCTGAGTCATAAAGGTGCGTATTTGGGAAAAGTTAAGTTCTTTTCAGCAGTAGAGATCATCTGGATTCAACCGGTGGGAATATCGACAAGGTTGACTTTCAACCATCACTTCCATGTTTAATACAACCGGCGAGGTGAGGCACATTTCATGAAGGTCTGGTTCAACAACATGACAATAAACCTGGTGATGTTGGTGATGTTTGCAAGAGATTCAAAAATAGTCAGGCAATATTAAGATGATCATAGGAAGGAGTAAGTTGCAGAGAAGCAACAGAATCCAGAGGTATTCACATCGGAAAGTGTTTTTACGTGTCACGCAAGTGAAAGCGTGAAAACATGTGCAATAGCAACGTCGAGATTAGGAATGGTGTTAGCAATTGTATGTTACCGATTTCTTAAACGTGAAAGTAACTACCTACTAGAACAACCGCACACACTGACACATAGCTTAACAATGTAAGACATTGTTATTGTAACTGATCTAAATCACCATTTTATAAGTATACGTTAGAATATGAAGTGGGGTTTTTCTGATGCAGAAGTGAAGGAGCAGACCGTTTCCATACCTGTGTTTGTAACCATCATAACAGTAAACAGAACAGAAAAAAACGGAATACGACTTTAAATGAGGCAATTCCACAAGATCCAAGCTTTTAAACCGTGTAATGTAATACATGCAATTTGCAAGAAAAATGTAAGCGTTATTCATCGACGGCTTAGTTTATTCTTGCGACGGCCTTTCCGTAGCTCCATATGGACAGCCAGTGCCTAACCATAAGTAACAAATTAGTAAATGAGCCTTTATTTTTGCAGGCAATATCGTGTACTGCGTGACGAGATGGGCAACAATGTAAACGATATGCAGCCCGGCGTTTCAGCAGCAATTTTTGGTCAGTTTCCGTGTACTATGAAGAATGAAGGTCCAGGGAAACTTATGCAGCTAATTGGGGTAACGCAACTTTTTAGTTTTGTACCCAAACAGTAAAATAAAATGACCAAAATGACAAAAATCGCCATAAACTGAAGTTCCACAGTTGTGAGCACTATTTACTATTATTTATTTCTGACGAGTACTTATAGTTGACGCCTATTTTAGTTAATAGCAATCAATTCTTTTAAGATGATTACGTCTTGAATTGAGACCCTCCATTGTAATAATTACTTCATCACATCACTAATGTAGTCAGATGCATTTGTTAAATTTTAAATTGCTAAAATGAATAATCTCTTTAATCTCATGTACGCTTGGACTCAAAACAGCTCTCAGCTTTTCTTTGATACTTTTGTGACTAAATTGTAATCTTTCTACGTCTCCAGTGACGGATGAATATTTTAAGGCCCTTAAACTACACATTCAAACACTCAGAAATGCAGAATTCATAGGCAAGCCATGCGTCTTTGGACACATTTAGCATCAAGAAAACCCAATCCAGTTTACAGACAGAAATACACTACATACATATTGCATGAAAGCATGCAAAAGTTAAACAGTTTGACCACTGATGGAAAGATGCAAATTGCGAACAATTT
Source organism: Pelodera strongyloides (assembly GCA_036852015.1). Taxonomy (NCBI): domain Eukaryota; kingdom Metazoa; phylum Nematoda; class Chromadorea; order Rhabditida; family Rhabditidae; genus Pelodera; species Pelodera strongyloides. The sequence goes on from JAANDG010000240.1 coordinate 80,361, forward strand.
CACAACAGCTATGAAAAGTGGTGACATGCAGTGTGTGGAACATCGAATTATCTCTCTTACAGTTACAACTCAGAGACAAAGCTTATGTAAACATTGTTGCAGTAAGGAAACGTCGTGTGAAAAGGAGTAAGGAGATCTTACCGTCATTGAAGCCAGCTCCAAAGAAGACCGACAATAACGACAATGAAAACATAAGGGACTACGGTAAGTATCAGCCATATGAAATGTGCTGTGCTGAAGGAATACTGGATATCCGTTCCTTAGATCGGCACACATTGGAGTTTATGTCCCGGTTCTGTTCTAAAAAACGTCATGTTCAAAGTATAGCGCATTTTTTCCTTTCATTCTGTCGCATTGTAATGTTTAAGCAAGGCATTCTACCTGAGTCAGACATTCATGCCCCGGATGTTACATAAGTGTCTTTTACAATAAGGGTTAAGTTTGTCAATAAAGAATAAAGCTTTAGTGGAACGAAAAACGCGAATCGCCCCGAGTAATTCTACCTCATCAGAAGCTTCAATGAAATCATACAACGGAGTGCGGTTGGCTGACAGTCTATCAACCATAAATCGTAAGTTGTACTGAATATAATAAAGAATGTTTTTACTAAAAGGATATTCGGATCTATCGACTTGTGCAACTCGATTAGCGCTGGCTATTTCGACAATATTTTTCGTAATGAATGTTTTGTAATGGAAACTATCAGGCATGTTTCTTCCTGTTTACAATTGCATGAAAAACAAATGATATGGTTGTTGCAGAAAAGAAGGATGTCGTAGAGAATGGTTTGAATGGAATAAACGGAAGTGATGGATTGGACGACTCATCCGATGCCCAGTCTCTATCGGTCACACTGCCACAGAGAAGCAAAAGTGCTCAGGAAATACAGACCGACCCATTTCCGGTTTGTTTCTGAAGTTGTCCACATTTTTAATGATGAGCTTCCAGGAAAGGGTTTTCGAGAAAAGAGCTCTAAAGCGGTAAAATAGGCGTTTATTAAACGTGTGTTCGACAATTATATCTGGTTGGACAACTATACCGCGTATTAATTAGGGTAATTGTCTCTATACAAAAAAGGCAGGACAATTGCCCTTTTTGCATTTCGGACCGATCAATCCACCACTTTATCATCCAATATCTTCGTGAGTATTGAAATTGCACACTACTTTTTGTATTCCAACTTTTTATTATCCCTTATAGAAAATAAAGAAACAAAAAAACAGACACAATTTAAGGTGAACCGATCCCTTTAATGAGTGGCATCGCCAACCGTAAAACATTCGCTTCACAAACCGCCTGTCATGCCTTAGAGTTCCACTTAGTAATAACTATGCCTATCCAGCAGTAATTTAGTATGCAAATGCTTTGGAACTATTTCTGTGGCTCATGCTGTCGGGATAAATAAATAATGTTTTTTAGGAATTACAAGGCGTTGCCTCCACATCAACTTACAGTCTACGAGAAACAAAAGACTCGGCCACTCAAACTATTGTAAGACTCTTAAACCTTAGTATATATATATATATATATATATATATATATACATGTTTTGTATTCACAGAATATATCATTTTATGAAAAATTGTTTAGACCATCAAGCAAGTTGGATTTGTCGATCAAGTAATTGCTATTGGAACACAAACCGAATCAATTCCATTGATGGCAACTCCGAGAAGACGAAAATCGGAGACTTATTACTGCAAGCAGATGGTTTGTGTGCTTTCTCCGTAATAAATCCTTCCTAGATGAAAATCCCTTGCATTGACAAAGTGTTATTGACAGTTTGTTCATAGTGGTTACATTCGAAGTTGAAATATCTATACACATGCGGAAACGTTGGCTGGAACTTTAAATCGTTAGAAAACGTGGGTTGCTTTTTCAGATGGAAGAGCGTGGGGCTTTGATGGAAGTAATCGAAGATGCTCTTGATGAAACGATTGATAAATACAGCCGGTTAAGAACAAATCAAATCATTGCAAGCAGTGCGCGAAAACAGGCAAGTTACAGTACTGCAAGTTACTGCTCTGTCGGGTCGCTTAAAACAATATTCGTTTCGCAAGAAAGCAGCTAGTTTGAATTAAAGTGCAGAGTAACGTAAGCGATATGACAGTATTGTCTCAAGCATACGGTATTGTTTTGCTTAACTTTGTTTAACGTTCAGGCTCAAATATGGCGTGATGCCAAAGATTTCATAACAACCCAACTGCTCCCACAAAGTGTCCAGTTGGCGAATCAGAGTAAGACAAAGAAGAAGACTGCGGCCGAAATTGTTGCGAATATTAGAATATACCCCTGATATTCTAATATCCCCTGATATATCTGATAGCGGAGAGAAGCTCAAATAATTATGTTTGTTTCCTGTGAGATTTATAGGTAACAGAACGAGGACTCCGAATAGTGCACATATATATAGCGGGATTGTGCCCATATATTACCGAGTCGTGACTCAAAAGTATACAAAACCGCACTTCAAAATAAATAGATGTGTTCCAGTATATCCTTAAAAATCCTTTTGTGTACATATCCTTCCAATACTCTGACTCTCGTGCACCCTTAGCAGCACCATGTGTTTAGTAGAAACATTCAAACATCTACTGCCATCGTTTCTAGGGCAGCTTTTTTTGCAGCAGATAGAACAGAGCTTCCCTTTTCTTTGAAAACAACAAGTTTTTTGTTGTGTCATACTTGTAGAATGTGCATTAAACCATGAAAACGAAACTTTTGTCTTTTATTTTTAATTCACATTTAATTACTCACATGGAGCACTTTCACACGTTTTCAATGCTCAACTAAGAAAATAAAAGATTTTTATCGAATGTTTTATTATGTTGAAAAGATTTTCCTTATCTTGTGGCGATGGTGTTCATATTAAGTCCTAAATACTGGGGTGCAGGGGACATCCGCCATTGAGTAAACCCCCGGAAATAAGACGTAAGTCTATGAAAAAGATTTTGCTTGAAAGAGCCAAGCCGCATTCTTCGCAAACTTCAAGACTCTGCACCCGTGGTGCTAGTTACTCCGGAACACATGCCTGCAGAGCTTGTTATTTCTCGAGATGCATAAAGATAGGCGATAGGCCAAATGTACATTCCTTTATTTGTAACTATTAGAAGTTTATTTGCAAAGAGAATTGTAACAAAACGTTTTAAACACTTGTACTGTTTAAATGCAGTAATCGATAAAAGCAAAAACAAAGCATGAGATGAAAATAGCACTCAGTTTAACGTAAATTTCTAATCGTGCGCTCATCCAGATTGCTTTGAATGCCGGATCACGCTATCCTGCCTCTTGAATACTGTATCACCTTCGTCAAGTTAGTCTAGGAGCGCCGGCGAATAGAAGCTGTATAGATTGATAGATTGATAGAGCAAAAATGTGTCGGCCTTAATTGGTAAATAACAAGCTGAATGTTTTGTTTGAATACGTGGAGGTTTTTTCATAATTGAATTTTCGAGCAGACCCGTAAACGTGAGAATTTTAGAGCATATTGCATTATTACTAAAGGGCATGCCCAAATACATTAATATTAGCTGCTGAAAGACTTCAATTTTTTGAAACAGCGGCAATTGCTAACGTTATCGATTGGAGAAATAACCTTATAGTCAAAAAAGAGTAACTTGACTGGTCTAAAATTATTACATAAAAGAGTAGCTGTAGCGTGCCCTAGCACTCACGTTACCGAAATAGAATTAGAATAAATTGTTCCGCTTTGGATATGAAAGATTGCCGCAGCTCAAGTTAGAATACTCTCATGTACGGACGATGTATGTCTTCATTCGTAAAGATTTTCATGTACGTTACAGACGTTTCATACGTATGGAAAGACGCCTAAGGTCGGCTGGTAGTCGGCGGCGTAGTCGACAATAAATCTCGAGAGCATGATGAATCTCTGTTCAACAATCTTAACTTGTTATGGAAACTGCCAAAAAACTATGTTGCGTTGATAATAATTATTGTAAGTTATTTTATCTTGTTCAATTACCGGTCATCTAACTTTTAATATTAAACCAAGACTGTCAGTTAATCCTACATAAATTGTTCTGGCTGTGACTAAAAGAAAACGCAAAAAAAGAGAATCGAAACTAAAGATGGCAACAAAGCAGGAAGTCTCTGTTTTATTAATGTGACGTCGTAACTGAGCGTTTTCTTCGTAAACAAAACAATCTTTGGTGAATGTTCGTTGATTCTCTCAGAAATTGGAATCTAGTTCTCGGGTTCACAATTTATACATGACGAAACATCCAGGAAGTATGAAGATGAGCACGCGAACACTTTTCTTTGAAGGGACGAACTCATGGTCCGTTTAGTAACGATTTTAACGAACCCATTCATGTGGTAAAACTGAACCGAAAATTAACCGTTCCGCACTTCGTTCCATGTACAGATTGATTGTATGTGTGAATAAATGAGTTCCTATAACAATGAACTTTCCCAGCTGACCACAAGAGCAACCATTCTCTGCTCTCTTTTATGTCTCCTTACTATAGGCGATCGATTGTCCGTCTCGTGCGCTTCCTCTCACAGCTGTGTGTCATACCCCCTCTCTCGGTATCCACGATACAAACATTATCTCGCCGTCCAGTCGGCTTTTGAATTTATAAGGATAGTCTGCTGGTCTTCTGGGCCTCGTTCTTTGTTCCAAACGTTCTTATTTTCAACAAACTATATTTTATGCAAACTGTATTCAGTTATGGTATTCTTTCCATGCAGATTTATGTTATTTTAGTTTAAAAATCCAGCGACAGTTCTCTTCAGTATTTTCCTCCGTTTTACGTAACGAATCATGCTAGACAATGTTTTCGTATGTTGTGACTGATCACTCGATGCACTTCTCGTACTATGACAGTCCAACTGTTGGTGGACCTGTTCACGCACGTGACCACTCTTGTTTTCAATTGGCTCAGTAGTCAGAATAAACTATTGCGAATCTCCAGTTACTCTTGACACATGTGATTCATAGTAATATTCGAACGACATTTTTTTTATTTACAATATGAATTTTCACAGTCGTCTTGTTTAAACGACCTTAAAATATCAGCATGTTAGTTGTTATGTTCATTTTAGTTTTAACTAACCTGAAAAATAGGTGGCACTGTTATGTTGTCGCCGCCACGCTGTATGATGCTATCGACATTTTAAACTTGACCTCCACTTATAATCGAATTCAAGATCTAGAGTAAAGAGAGAATTTTAACCTTTCGTCCAGCAAATATACAGTGATGCCGGTGAGTATTCCCATTGATTTGACGTTAAATTATTACTCATTGAGCTTATTTAGCTTGGAGTTTCAATTTCACCGATAAGAACTATTTATGCGCTTCTGAGTCACTGTGAGAAGTTGTGCATCGTTGCTAGATCGCTTGTTTTACTCGTGACTGATTTGCGCTCTAGTTTGCTATTGCTGACTCACTGCTATCGGCTGTCTTATTATTTACCGGTGATATCCAGCTGTAGGCAGCAGCTTCCTCCTTATTCATCGAGTAATTGTATCTGAACCGCTCGTGAAGACTATATAAGACCAGTCATTTTTTGCAGATAAAACTTACAAATTTTATTTCCCCAGACACATAACAACTTCTAGAACTTAGCGCAAAACCTACACGTTGCATTCTTTTTCGTACAAAATTGTGGTTTTCTGTGGTTTGTTTTCCAAAATTCGTTTCCTAGATGACAATGCTTCTTCACTCGTAGCGAAATCACATTAATATTGTATTTCAGAGCAAATTTCGCTAGTTTCAGTAGTTTGTAAATAATTTCGGTCTGGAAAGAACCGAGCAATAGTATTACAACCTATACAGTTAGTTGAGGTTACTGTTTCGCAATTCTCAGTAGGTTGCAGTAGGTTGTCCTTGAAATTTGTGTGTTCACCAATCCATTGTTGTTCAATTAGTTCCTGACGCATACTTTATTGAGCTCTCTATCTTCTCTCTCCCCCACCAGGACATGAGCTGGGAGTAACTTCAGCTGTTTCAATTGTTTTAACCGTGAATTCGGCTGATTGTTGACCTTTGTGGATTGATGTCAGAGAACGAGCAGTTCAGAGAACGCTCAAACCCTACTATGGTTTTCCATCCCCATCACACACAATCGTCGTTTTGTCCGATCCTAACTAAAAGGAAGATAAAAATATCTTGAACCTATCCAACGTGTCTGCGAAGAGAGTTTTTATGTGTTCAAATTTGCTTCGGCCAATGACACACAATGCAGTGAAAAACGCAAGCGGCAACCAAAACTATTGAGAGCGTGCTTCCACGAAAGCCCCATAGATGTACCTCCCAGTATGATACTTATGTTACGAGCGTTTCTCATAGCGTATGAGAATTTATTTATTTAGTTATCGAGAATATATATGTATTATGTTTAATTCAACGTTACGTGCGCGCCGAACCTTTATTTTCTCAATACATTCTGTTGAATATCTTGGTTCCTAATCAGTGAATGAATGCAATATATATTAAATGTCTGCATAAGCTTTGTAAATTATTTATTGTCATTGTATAATATTGCTAACTCATCTTTTTGAACAGTAGTTCTCTATCCTCGTGTCTTAAAATGAACTAGCAAAGGAATACAATTTTATGCTAATATCTCATAGTATTCTGATGGAAAAGTCCAATTAAATCGGCAACTTTAACTTTCACAAGCCATTCACTGAACTCTTCACACTGCGTGCTTGTGCCAGTGATAACGCTTCATTGTGGCATAGACCGGTTCCTTTTTTATCCCTTCGAACAGTTTCACTTTGCAATGTTTTCTCTTTCGAACAAAATAACATAGGTTTTATCTACCTGTTCAAGTGATGTTTGTATGTCCTATGTTCTTCTTTGCTTCCTTGTCTTTCCCATTGCCTTGCAAGACTGCTGCGAAATCTACAAAAGCCTATTGATTGTATCCTCAGAATCCGGCCGGAAGATGTTAATGCACTTATTCGGACAGGTGTTCCGACCGCACTATACTAGGAACAAAATCGTTTCAAAAAGTTTCTTCATAAGTGAAATAGTTTATAAAACTCAAACCTAATTCCGTAAAGTTGCTTTCTCATAACAGAATTGTGTTTGTGATTCCTACTATCATTCTTTACTAATTGACTGTTACTTTGCTGTACATATTTTTTTCGAGTATGCTTGTACTCGGATGTGCATTTTTAGTTTATTATTCAGAGATGTGCCACTAGTCACTCACAGTCTTCGGAAAATGAAACCCTGTAATGTCACGTTATCGATTGGAGAAGTTGAGGTCACACCGACCTCAATAGTGAAATATATAGAAGAAAACCATCGACTGCCACTCACCATATCTGATCTTAGATCTGAAATTACATTGGAATTTAAGCCCAATATGTGAGTTTTTTTATTTGTGATATCCCTGAGAATACTGTCATCTGGAACTTTGAAAACTGTACTGAATTACCCATAATTCAAAGGTGGTATTCTGTTAAAGCGCAAGCTTTGTTTATTTGTTTACAAGTTGTGTAAGACGTTGAGAATCTCACCCAAACTTGTAGTAAATATCTGATTTAGCGACGCTTTTGCTGGAGAAGTGTTACCAAAATACTGCCATCTCAAGTCTACGGAAGACTCAGAAGTCAGCTCGATCTCAGCATGCTCGGCCACAGATGTTGCTGGCGTTATTCATACTAGGGGACGATTCTATATACTATACACAGAAGGAGGACGCGTCTTTCTAATTCCACAGTCTCATGACAGCTGTGGTAAGTCGTTCTGTTACGCCTGTCTCGCAAATAAGTTTTAAGAGCACTTAACGCAATATATGAAAACCGCAGAGCTGAGAGGAAATCTCACTAAGAACCATTTGTTGTGTTTCAGATTTTGTCCAACGAACAAAACGTGCTGCTACAAAGAAGAAACCGAATGGTCTACCTGACTACTATCGCGAGTATTTAGGACAGGGAACACGATATGTGGAGCTGGCGCTGTTTGCTGATAATTCAATGGTGATCATTTAAAGCGATTACAGTTTATGGATTTTTGACAGTGAAGATTAAATAGGTTGGAGCATATTTATTTATCTATAAGGAATTTGTTTAGTACAAGAAATACGGCGAAAGTGCACAAAAGGTGGAGGAACGGCTCAAGTCAATTGCCAACCATGTCAATGCGGTGAGTATTCTTATATCTTTGGTTAATTGATGAACGTGAATTTTCCTGCGCTTGACTTATTGCAGTCACTTTGTCGTTTAGTGTAGCCATTTCACTTAACTGACTGATTTTGTTAATTGATTTTGTTAAATTTGCATTTTAATTGCAGCTGTACACTCCTCTGAACATAATTGTCCAGCTGGTCTACCACGAAACATGGGTTGACGCAGACAAATTTGAGGTAATTCAAAAATCATGTTAATTTATCAACATGTTCTGTTTTCTGACTGTCTAAACTTATTCCACGATGTTAGTTTAGATTCAAAATTCTAGGTTATTACAAGTGGTGACAAAACGCTTGGACGTTTCCTGGAGTACAGGAAAACAACTTTGGAGAAACACCCGCATGACAATGCGCATTTGCTGACGTAAGGGATTTTGACAGCTCTGTTGTGTTTGGTGGTGTGTATTTTGAAGTTAGAATTTGCACGTTATTCCACTTTTCAGTGATATTCGCTTTGAAGAAGGCGTTGTGGGCAAAGCATTCAAAGGAACGATGTGCTCGCTCGACTATTCCGGTGGAGTTGATGTTGTGAGTGGAGAATTCCGAATTTTATTTGTTTTGGTGAAAATAAACTAAAAGTGGAACGGTACAGACTCCTGCGCTTAGAATTGCCCCTGCGCTAGGATGACACGGACGTTAATCTTGGGTTTATGTTTTGAAGTTATATTTTACCTTTTCAAGGATCACAACGATAGCCCGGCCATGGTAGCAGCAACGGTCGCTCATGAATTGGGACACAACTTTGGAATGGGTCATGATCCAGATTACACAACAACTTGCAAATGTCAGGGAGAACAATGTCTCATGTTTGCGAGCGCAGCGTAAGTGATTACTCTTCAAAGAACCAAGGAACCTTATTTGACTCCAGCCAAGGTTTCGCGTCTTGTGGGACATTTCTTGTAATATAATTGTTGAAATCCTTAAAAATCGGTGCATACCCCATTTTTCAGGCACTACCACGTTTCGTACTGGTCAACGTGTTCACTCAAGCAATTATTTGATTCGCTTAATCGAGGAACCGACTTTTGTCTGCAAAATAACCCGGAGGTAACCATTTCGGACCCTGGTTAGTTTTATTTGTTGCTTACAATTAGTTTTATCTGTAGTGAGTATGTTCTATTGCCAATTTTTCCTCAACTTAAAACTTGTAGTTTATATCCGTTGTTGGGTGTAAATCGTCTCCTTCCTGATAAATATGGTGATGACACAATGTTCAGGAAAGTGCGGCAACGGTGTCGTGGACGCTGGTGAAGAGTGTGACTGTGGATCAGAGATATGTCCCCATTCATGTTGTAATGGAGCAACGTGTAAACTCACTCAGGGTTCCGAATGTGCTGCTGGAGGATGCTGTGATATCAGCACTTGCAAGGTGCGCTATGGATTTGTATTTATGGTCATCTACAGCAATATGCACCCTAATTCTTTGATTGCATAAAATATAAAAAAAACTGGAACAGGCACTTCCAAACTTAAACAATCTCCAACCCTTTTTTTACCACTGAATTCTTGTGAAGATTAAAATTGGTAATTAAATCGTGTTTCCAGAAGAAGACTCGTGCCAACGTATGTCGAGCTTCAACAAATGTATGTGACCTGCCTGAATTCTGTAATGGAGAAACGGCAGAATGTCCAGGAGATTTCTTTGCACAGGACGGGAGCCTGTGCCCCGGGCGGTCCGATGAATACTGCTTCAATGGAATTTGTGGATCACGTAACGACCAGTGTACGGTATGTCACATAATTTTTTTTAAGTATTCTAATTAGTGATCTCTCGCGCACTTGAAATATATGTACTATACTGAAGAACTTTAGTTTCTAGCCTTTTCTTCATTTTTTTTTCAGATGATCTGGGGAGCGCCCAGCTCAGATGCACATCCGGTTTGTTATAATGTGAATGTACGCGGAGAGTTCCAAGGCAATTGTGGTACAAGTGAACACGACGAGGGACACTTCATTCGATGCGAAGAAAAGTGAGTTTAACAGAAAAAATGGGACAACAGCTGAATTATGTATATCGCAATAACGCACTGAAGCCCCAATTTCTTTATTGTCTAAAAATGATTCTAGAGATAAAATGTGTGGACGGCTTCAATGTAAGACAGAAAGCGAACGACCAATATTTGGAGATCCTACGACGGTTACATCTGGCTACACAACATGGAAAGTCGGGGGTTTAGACCAACGCTGTTCGGTAAGAAACTTCGACTGTTTTCTATTGTTTTCTTCTTATTTCCATTATAAACAAGTTAAGCTGATATGTAAACGTTTGTCATCGAACTTGCGAGAAGGATCATGAGAAGTAAACATACATTTGAGAGTTGACACTATTCACTTCATGGCAAATAGATGGGTCCATCAGAATTGCTGGTCCTTTTCAGATGATGAACTCTAAATATCGAGGAGGAAAGCGTGAAAAAGAGCCAGGGCTGGTGTTCGATGGAGCAAAGTGTGGCGATGATAGTGTACGTTTTATTGTACTTTTGTTGTCGATGTGTTTAGGGTATTAACGAGGCACCAAGTGTTTAGACGCTAATATAATTATAAAGCTGCATAGAAATTGATCGTTGATTATTTGAATATTTAGGTTTGTGTCGATCGAAAGTGCATTCCTCTGAAGAACGCCACACTGACGACTACGGACTGTGAAAAGAATTGCAGCGATAAAGGTGTGCATGTAATGTGTTGACTTATGTATCGACTTGACTTATGCCATATAATGTCTTGAAATCAAAGTTGAAGTTGAAAGCAAAGATTTTGCGCATGTCTGGGCCATCTTGTGATATTATGCCTACTTTTGGAATTGTTCACAACCTTGTGTGCGGCAATTTTTGCATATATTTCATAAAACCGTACTTCAGGAGTTTGCAACAACGTAGGCAATTGTCATTGTGAAATTGGCTATGGAGGTCAGTTGTACATTTTGTGAATTATTCAGGGCTTACATCCTCTGCGTACTGCCTGACCCTATATTTAATTGATGTACTTTCTAGTAGCTACATGAATCCATTGGAGCATTCTTCGTTTGGGCAAACTTTGTAAAAATTAAACCCTTTAGGTGTTGACTGTGGTATTCCGGGCTACGGTGGTTCGGTGAATTCTAACCCAGCCGCTCTTTCGCGAGGATTCTCAACACTTTATGTGGCAATCGCTTTCCTTTTATTATTCGGATTTATCTTTGTGGGACTCACTGTGTATTACAAGAGAAAGAAGAATGTTTGGCTGCCTTCCAAGTGAGACTTTTTTTATTTTAAAATTTGGTTAAAACACAAATTATTCAGCGTTCATGCTTACTTTTTAGTTGTTATTTGGCCTTACACTTAGTTTTCATAGCGTTGGTATTCAATTAGTGATATTTGCAGATGTTGGAAATGGACAAAATCCACTCTAAATCTTCGAGGTATTTTGGTTCCAGTACGAAAAGCCCCTCCTCCACCTGGTGGACATCGTAAAATGAAGGTATCAGACAGCCCATTAGAATAGAAATATCGGCAAATAACTAGTGGAGTATATTGATGCCACGCGGTGTGCTTGTTTGTCCGCAGTCGGTTACGCTATATCGATATTATGCTTAATTATTTAATTGTTTCAGAAAGATAGTCTGAATGCCGGATGGGGAGATCACGGTGCAGCGGTGACATACAGATCGTCTGAGAATGCGGCCCCTCAACTCCTGTTCAACTCTCCCAATTTACCCCCGGCTGCCCTTACATCTACCGCCGCTTATCATCCGCACACCGAACCACACGGCTCCCATCAACCGTCAATGGGAATGGGCTATCCTGCACAGGTCGGTGTTTTATTTTGTTATAATCCGTTCAATAACTGACCAATTTGTAAAATAATATTTATTACACGCATTGAAATGTATTGCGAAATTTTTGTTAGATTGTACAGTCAGTTCCAAAAACAATTTGCATAAAATGAACGAATGTCACTCAAAACTAAAATGAAAAAAAAAATCTTGAATTTTTCGTTCTCTTTGAATATTGTTCGTGTATTCTTTGTAGTGAGTGACAAACTGTACGTTTTACATTTATGTGTGCGTTACAATTATTATATTATATATTATATTATATAGGAATACGTGTATATGTTGTTACCATTCGTCCCCTAAATATTATATATATATATTATCTATATATATCTATATATAATATATATATGATAGATATATATTATTTCCTATATTCAGGCTGTGATATCCCCGCATCGGACTGGTGTCTCTGTATCGAGAACCAATTCTCTGAGTTTACGACCAACGGATCCACCACCAAACGTGCCGCTGAGACCCCGTGACAGCAAGATCAAGGAGCTCTACGATGAGAGAGCAGAGGAATTAGGGTTTAGTGATCAGTTAGTATTCTGTCACCTTTGTATCGAATGCGAATGTAGATGCATAGCTCTCATCACTTGAAACCTAAGAAAGTAAAAGCTACCACCCCCAACATTGATATATATATATATATATATATTTAGGGACAAGAAACGTGTTACGGACGGCTATGTATTACCACCCGTCAAGGATATCCCCAAAGAAGGGCATAAACCACAATTGCCAATAAAACCGCCCAAGAAAATTGAGCGAGTCGAAACAATTAACAGACCTGGCGCCAAGCCGCCCCCGCCACCCCCGAAGAACCTGAAGGTAACATACGTTGTGTGATTGCACACTCAGTGCCTTGATCACGAATCAGACCATTGTCCTTCTTCCTATTTTTATTGTTCCCTGAATCATCACAAATATAAACTCTGTCGCAGCGGTTGAATACGCCGTATCCCGAGAATGTAAGTTGTGATACAGTAAAATCTAAATTTTCAGCCTCCAACGGAAATGGCACCTAAACCGAAACTGCTGAATAAGCCTCTACCAAAGGAGCCTCCTTCAGACGATGAAGAATCACAAAGTGTCAGTGTAAAAGACATTAAAGCAATGTTCGACAAGAAGTGAATATTGTACGTAAATAGATTTCAATGTGCAACAAGACCGGTAGACTTATGGTTAGGGAAAGTTGTGCATATGCCACTTTATTGAATAAGCATACTAGATACAAATTTATATTTCCCAGAAATTTATTCTTTTTGTCTTTTCATTACTATATGAATGTTAGTTGTATCCATCATTTAGCCTGCTATGTATAACTGGTCTACAGTAGCCGTCTTTCATAATTTAATTGCTTGCCGCAATGTGACGTCACAATATTTCTTACACCATTCCACCTGATACATTGTCTTTGAGTTTACTACTATTGTTAATAGCGCCGATTGTGTATGAGTATTTGTTATCTCGTTAAATTTCCTAACTTCCTTGATAGTTTTTTTTGTACCACTGAGAAACAAGTGATCTGCCTTTAGATATCTTGAAGGAGCACATGAAGTCGTTTCTTGTTTTGTGCAAATTTACTTTTTTTTCTTGAGTTCCATGTTCTTATTCCCTCATTTTGTAAAGGAAATCTCAGTGCATCTCGGTGTTTCGACTGCTTTATGAACAATGGATGTACCTAAAACATTGCAAATTTTTTTTTAATAATCGTATTATGTTAGCAATGTGTACTGCTTATCTGCTCATATTTATAGGTTACGCGTTTGTGATGGTAATTCAATGTTGCTTTTTGTTAGTGGAAATGCATGAAACTTTTTTATATAACGATTTTTTTTCGTGTTATTCTGTTTTTCCATAGTATTCATGCCGAATTGAAAAAGAAACATTTACTTGAAATGATCATAGTCAAACTTCACAGACGAAAGCGAGCAACTCAAACCGCTGTAACTAAAAGGCTTTCATATATGTAGATATATAGGTGACTAATGTAACAAGTTCATAAAGCATTTGGCGGTAATAATCCAACCACTTTATTTCTACACTGAAGAAAAATGAACTTTAACATAAACCTTTCAATCGAAAACGAAATGAGAGTGGATCACATTTAACTTTATTAATAATACTGCACGTGGTGATTAAAATGTCCTGCCAGCCTTGAAACTGTTACTTCGCCGTTCGCCGATTGTTGAAGCAAATTTCGAAGTCGGTTCCACGCTCTTATTACCAGTTATAGCAGCTATTGCACCCACAATGGCCCTTTTGTAAGGACCGACGAAGTACAGGGAAACTAATGGAGAAGCCATAGGAAGCAATCCAACAGACTGAAAATTAGATTCTACATCATTATGTAATAGAAAAATAGGTGACATTTTGGTCAAACCTTCAACTTGGGATTGTCCAATAGATCGTGACCTAACTCCAAAGTTGTGTTTTTTTTTTACCTGAAATACAGTGTGCTCCAAAATGGGATGGTGGAGAAAATTTAGTTGCTCAATTGCATAACAAGTAACGGCGATAGTGAATAGCGCTGGCAGACAAGCTTGAAACGTGAGAGCCTAAACCTTTCACATTATCAAGAGACGATTAGGGGACGACCAATATCTCAATTGGCGAGAATCCGCATGTTTGCTTTTCTCTATCATAATCAGCGTCAGCTGAATGTATCGAATGATTGATTGATTGGCATGGGTGTGAGTCCCACGAAAAGGTGGTTGGTTCGCTATGCATGATAAATTGGCATCTCTGCTAAATAACGCACCTTCATTAGCAACTTGTGCGTCTTCTTTGTCGCTGCACTCATTTCAGCGAGATCCAGACAAGAGTAAACCTAAAAAAACATGATTGTATAAATGGTCAATGATTGCTTGCAAATTATATTCCGTGTATGCAAATGCTAAGCGTAAAGCTCACCCTCCTTCTCAAGAAAAGAATTAACAAATATATCGGACCACATGGGAGCGTCATGTATAATATCGTATAAATTGTCCAGATATTTCTTATATCGAGATGACCAGTGACCACAGCACCTGTGAGATTATAAGCAGGGAACATCTCGTGTAATTTCCCACGCACTGCATCAATATCTTTGGTAGACGCGGTGATAAATGTTACCTAAAAATTTAATGAAATAGCTGGAATTACCCAGACATTGTTTTGTTCATAAAACGTTCTCACGCTTGAGACACTCCCAACAGAAAATAAGGTTTGTTCGATCAGTGCAATTTAGCTTTAAGTTTGAATGGTTCCGTTCGGGGATTGTAACCTATTGTTTTCTACACATTTTTACTAATTCAATTGATCTACATTTCGGCCGTGTAAGACATTTAGTAAAACACACCGCTTGAAATAAGCTCGGAATATAAGCTAATACACAAACAATAACGCAAGTGCGTGGCTTTGGAGCAGTCTGAAACAAAACACGTAGTTTCCGAAGGTAAATAATCATATGATGATATCATCTGCGGAAAAAAATCTATTTTAGAGGAATAATGCCTGAAATATTTCGATTTCCCTAGAAAATAAGCGAATAGTTCAAGTGATGAGAATGTGTTATTGTTCCCCAGACAGCTACTGTAAAGAGGAAGTGGAGGCGGTAATAATTGCCTTTGACCAGTGATGATCCAGCGAGTAGAGTCAAGTAGACGAACAGTTCTACAGTCCAAGGGGTGCAGGTCCCCGAGGTCTTCTTCGGATCGAAGAGTTCTTTTTATTACTCATTCTTAGACAGGAATGACAAGTCGGATTATAGACAAACGTATGTCTATGTGATACCTTACAATGCCTAAGCAATATATGTATGTACCTTGATCAAAATATAGTAACGATAGAAAAATGATATAGGCATCGATATTAGCGTGTGAGCATAATAATGAAGCATAAACGCGTATCCCACATAACACGCCATCTCGCTAATATTTGTGCAATATCCGTATGAAATGTAGAAAAGTGACCACCCAGTTGGTATAATTCTGATACAAGAAAATATTATTTTTCATTTTCAGTAGATCATACTTTACCAGACCAACTTTCTATGCTTACTTGGTCATCGTCAATAATAATTTTACCGGTTTGTTTATGTATTTGCAGGGATGGCGCTTGTGGTAAAAAGAACAAAGGCACAATTATTTTTTGTATAATCTGGTAACTAAAAAAAAATGTTTTGCAATAAACATTGCTCTCTTTCACATGTGCTTTGGTTTCTTTTTACCATTTATTATACAGTCGCTCATTTTTTATAGCATTATGTAGACCCAACAATTAGCCGAATAAACCTTCTTGGGGCGAGTCCAACTTGAGCACTACGCCACGTGTTTTTACATTGCTTAGAGATTTTCAGAAAAAAAACGTTTACCTCTGCATGACAAAAAGGGCCGAACAGCATGCCATAAAGTCTGTTATGGCAAAATTGAATAATAGAACAGCATATGAGCGAAGCGCCTTCGGAGTGTTCAATATTATAAGTAACATAAGAAGGACATTGAGAAATATCCCAGTGTAGTTAACTATGCAATGGAGGATATGGTTGATGTTGTCAGTTGTGTTTTCTGACATTCTGAAAACATGCTTATTGGCAAGATGTTTACCGAAAATTAACGAAACTAGGAAACACATCTTCATCTCACGCAAAATATGACATTCTTAGTTAGTGCAACTAGGCAAATGCGAACAAGTTGTTGAGAGAAGTACATTTATAAAAAAAGAGCAATCTACTGGGAAAAATTGGTCCTTAAAGGGACAGGCTCACGAGAGAACAACCAGGTTGTACATTTCTTATATTCTGCTATTCAAAATGAAGCGAGTTATTAGGCAAAAACTACCGGCGGAAACTTACCATAGTTGGGAAAAGAATTATTTATGCAGAAGGTGAAACATATGTGTGATTACGGTATGTTCACGCCGGTAGTGTTTGCCAAAATAACTCGCAGAGGTTTACGTTGAACGCAATGCGGTTTGTGTGATTATGTTCGCATAGTTCAGCCGCATAATCTTAATATTTTCAAGGAAAATCGTCGTGGTAATTGTTTGATTTGCCTGCGTATTTTGAGTAGCCGCATAACGCGAAAATTCAATTCAAAATTGGTGCTTTCTGATAATTCTATTTACTAAGAGACTAAGTGAACCGCGGAGAAAATTACTGTATGACGAAGATTGCTTCCAAGTATCCCGCCTTAACAGACAGTGTTTTCTGAAGAGTAGGCAGACTTACTACGGCGAACTAATTGATTTCACATGAAATTTCACACGTAAGATCCTTAATGACTGGAAACATTTACGACTTATGGAAATGTATTCACTGTATTCAAAACTTAATAAAGAAAGGAAGTCCAATGATAACTCTAATGAAAAAAAATGTCCAGCAATTTTTCTACCTGCCCCGAAGGATACAGGGAGGCACAAGGACAGAAAATAAGCTTACAAGCTTACAGGAGAATAAATGGGTAGTCGTTAAAGTACACCCATTTGCACTTTACATATTCACAGAACGAACGTTGTTGAATTGTTTCTTGTGAGATTCGCACACTTTAGATTCTAAAATCTGAAAATGGTTAGAAGCTGAAATTAAGGAGGGTTCGGGATGGACTTTCCGAAAGGAAACTCGGCAAAATCCTCGTCCGGGATGGACTTTCCCGAAAGCATTTAATGCGTAATACAGTATGAATTAGCTTGCAAAACTGTTTCCCGCGAAAAATTTTCAAACTTTCATGCTAGAATTCATACTGTATTGTGCGCCTTCTTAAAGCATTAAAATCTTTCGGGAAAGTCCATCCCGAACGCGCCCTTAAAGCGAAATACGACCCGGTTTGGGGTTTTTTCACCAAAAATAGTTTGAAAAAAGTTATAAAGGAAAATAAACATAAAAACACACACGAATAAGTGCATCTTGTATAAATATGTTCTCAAACAACCATTTTTTGCGGTTTTGTATGGGAAAATTCGCTTTCCGCGATTTGCAGCTTTTAGTACTGGTACGGCCCTGGAAGGATCGAGAGTTGGCCTTTTCAAATGATCACACACTCCGGATCATCCAACTGACCAAATGTTGTCAAAATATTTTGACTAGCAAAAGTCCAAAAACGCGCGGTTTGAAAGTTTGAACACGGTGGTCCACGCGCGGTTGTTCACTCCCCTCTTTTTGTATTTTTTTTTTTGTTGAGACCGACCGCTAATTCGCTTTAAGATGCTCCCTTGTGAACTTCAGTAGTTGATTGTTCTCAATATCGTTCTCTGAGTTGGCAAAAAAATGTGGTAGTCAGCATGGTTCACTAAATACCGAAATGCACAGTTTATATATGATTACGTTTGCTGCCAATAAGCAGTTTAAGTATAAAAAACGTGCAAGGCTGCACCTGACCTGGCACTTTCTGCACCAGAACAAGAAAAGTTTATTTTATCCTCTGATTGATCAAAACAGAGAATTGTTTTGGCTGATTAGCCACCCAACTGTTCAATATGCTCTATAATGAAGAGCAACCGAACAGAGGACCTAATTCATCGAAGGTGCAGTTAAAGGATCTAACGGCTGAGCCTTTAGTAGAGATAGCAACCGATGTAAAAAGGAGGAAACATAAGGGAGAGTACGGTAATTTGGGCGACAAATGCACAAAATCACTGATCCTATGTAGCATACCAAGAGAACATTCCTGATGGTATATTGGAAAAAAAAAACAAGCTGACGTAACGCACAAGGTAAGACAAGGTTTGTCTGTACTGCATATGTACTGTGGGCGGAGGGTCGTCAGAACTTCATTTAAAACATGGCCTTTTCCGCGAGTTGGTTGGGCTGGTTCAGCAATTCAATGAAAGAGATTCAATCTTCGCGGAAATGGCAATGATTCAATTTTTTTGTAAATGTTCAGTAATTCAATGGAAGTTGAGTTGTTCCGTGTCTAATACAATGTAACACCAAGTTTTATTCGTTTTTAATTTGCGTAGGAGAAAACGTTTTTCAAATTCATGCGGAAACAAAGCCCTTATTCCTACAAAATTTCCACATTGATGCACCCAGTCAAATATTTAAATGCGATCACGGGTTGTTTCTTTTCCATTGTAAGGAGGCAATGAATAGGCTATTGAAAAAACTGTGCGCGATCGTTCTTGTGAACACATATTTTGTTGTGCTGAGGATGAAAAACCGTAGTCTATTTAGAGAAGTATTGGGGCGCTTCAATCTCGCGGTTATCTTCCAGGAAGAAGTGGGAAAAAAATAAATGTCCGATAGACCTTTCACATGTCCAATGTAACTGCTATGTAGCATCTTGTCGGGAATCGGGAACTGTTTGTACACAGCAGTCGGTAAGAAAATAGAGCTATAGTCAAAAGATGGAGACTGAAAAAGAGGTTGACGTAGTGACAAAGTTATGGAGTGATTTATTTCTCAAACTCTCTTTGCCTATAGCACTATTTTCCTGCAGGCTACGGTTTACCAGTTGCCTAATAAATTGGGGATTCCAATCCAATTTACCGAATACTAGCAAACTAATACGCATTGAGCCTCGATCTGGAAACTATTTCTACTGATTGTGATCTATGTGGAGGTGTAAGTATGTAGATAAAAAGCAAGGGGTGAGATGAATGAACTGGCACAAACACTTTAAGAAATACTCCTTGCAAACCTACTATTAAAGTGCTTATATATTTAGGAAACGGACACCGACAACATGTACACAAAAGTAATTTTGGCCGAATAATGATAACGTAAATAGGTACCTTATCGAGAACTAACTTTTCACTAACCTTGCGGCTAGACTTTTCGCAAGTCGAACTTTTCATGTGGAAAGTACAGCCGAATCTAAACTTTTCGTCCTATATTGTTAAATTGTATTGCTTGAAAAAAGAGTTATATATATATACATATTCGGCGTGGTCGAGGGGCAGAATATACAGGAATAAAAACGTCAGAATGTGCTCTTCCTATACTATTCTTTGCTGCTTATTGTTTTTTTTTTCGGATTTGTGTCCACATGATTAGCCTCAACCTTGCTAATTTTGTATGCAGCTTCAATCCACCTGAATTATTTTACAAAATGTTTTGATCTTCTAATTATGCTTGGAAGTGCTCTTCTAAATTAGTTAGGATATTAAGGCTTCAGTTCTCTTTTTTTCGCTTTGCTCGAATACAGCATGAAACAAAACTGTACTCCTGCGAACTTTGCACTGTGAAACTTTGAACAAAGTATTTCACTTTCTAACAAACTTTGAACAATTATTGTACTCCCTTTGAAATTTACTGTCATAGTACAACCATACTGACAATCATCATAAATGTCATAAATAAAAAACCTGGGGAAACATTTCACTGTATTCGAGCTTTTAATTCCATATTTTCTCAATAAATTTTTGAATTATAATTGGAAATCAAGACTGAAATAAAAGCAATTCCGAATCTAAACTAAAAAAAATGTAAGGAAACAGAGTATTAAGATCAATAAATACTATCTGATACTATATTGTTCATTTGGTCGACTTGGTTTTATGGCTGGGGCCTCGTTCAATAGCTATTGAGTTAATCGTAGATACTGATACAACCGCTTTCCAGTTGGCTAGCTGATAAAAACAATTGGTGATGAAAATTCTGTATGGGCGGACGAAATGAAGGGAGAGGATTGGCGAGATCATGGGAAGTAATCCAAGAAGCTGAAACAAATTAGTACTTGATATGTCTTAGTTTTCGATCAGAGTTACAAAACGAGAGCAATTCCTACCTGAAAGACGGCGAGTTCGAGTATGGGATGGTGGAGCAGATTTAGCTGCTCAGTGGTATAACAAGCGACGACGAGAACGAATAAGGCAGGCAGACAAGCTTGAATGGAAAGCGCCTAAAAGAAGCTTGCAATACTGCATGTGCATATAAACTGCGCCAACTCGAAATGGTCATGCAATAAAAACGTCAATAAATAGAAGGACTTCGTGAGAGAACAGCTTTCTTTTTCTGCAGAATGCATACTCAAAATTCACCTTCATGAGCAGTTTGTGAGTTCTCTTCGTGGCTTCGCTCATATCAGCAAGGTTGAGGCAAGAATAAACCTAAAAAATAGAACGGTTGAGTATGTAAATTTGGTAAACACTTTTCATCGATACCATATTAACTTTATTGTAACAACCCACATAATAAAGAGCACATTGTGTGCGACGGAGTGGAAAAGGTGAAAATAATTTCTTTACCTTTCTTCTGAAGAAAAGAACAATCAAATAGATGGGTCCAGAGGGCAGTGTCATGTATAATATCGTATAAATTGTCCAGAAGTTTTGAATATCAAGGTGCCCAGTGACGACAGCTCCGGTTAGATTGTATTCCGGAAATGTTTCTTGCAAATGCTGACGAACTGCACCGATATCGTCGGATGCGGTCATGAAGGTTATCTAAAATTCCAGGTGCCATGTTTTCTTTCTTAAACAAAGTACGCGTGCTTTATGCGTTAATTTTCACTCACACGTACTCGTGGCACACACATATGGCAAGCACTTTACTAGATGGGGCGACGAAACTTTCCAAAAAAAAAACCTACGGCTTGAAACGCACTTGGAATATACACAATTATACAAACAATAACACATACAATTGGCTCTGGTGCAGGCTGAAAGGAACATATTTAGTCGTTTCAAAATCCTCAAACAACCAGTTAAAAATTGTCGTCGGTTCTATTTCATGACCCATGTAGAAGTATGCCTTTGAATGTGACACTCACGAGTACCTTAATCAAAACGTAGTATCTGTAGAAGAAAGAGATCGGCATTGACAAAAGTGTGTGTGCATAACAATGAAGCATGAAGGCATACCTACGTAACATGCCATTTCACCAATGTTCGTGCAGTATCCGTAGGAAATATAGAAGAGGGACCACCCAGAAGGTATAATTCTGAATGAATGTAAGTTCCGTAGTTTCAAGCATATTATAGCAGCGTATTATTAAATGGGTCTTATTCGTTTCGGTTCGATTTCTTCGGATCGTTCCCTCAATTTCATCGTTTAAGTATTGACTAACCTTTGCATGACAAAGAGAGCCGAACAACAACCCAAGAAGTCAGTTATGGCAAAGTTGAATAGAAGAACAGCATAGGATCGGAGTGTCTTGGGAGTTTTGAATATGATGAGAAGCATTAGAAGAGAATTGAGAAAAATACCGGTGCAGTTGACGACGACATGCAAAACGTGGCTGATTGATTTAATGATATCTGTCATCTGAATAGATTCGATTTTGTAAAACGAGTGAGAAAAATGTGCGAAAAACAGTTCTCCTATTCAAACGAAAGAATGAACCAAATGAACAGAATTAACAGGAGCGGAACAAAACTTGATAAAAATAACCTGTTCGTGATTAAAGTAGGCTGTTCATCTACAATGAAGCCTAATTTACTCATGATACTATACGAATCACTTGAACAAGAACAGTTTGTTTTACTTATCTGATGGTAGCATTAACAGCAAAGAATGTCAAGTGCAGATTTTGTCAGGCCATCGTGGACAATTCCGGACAGGGAAAATCTCATGCTTTGATATATAATTGTGTAGTAAACAACTTTTAAAGTGGAGCAATGTATGGCCGGGATGGCCTGTACACGCCAACGTTGATTTTTCTTAGCTTTTACAATAGTCAGCAATTACTTCTATTATTTGAATATAAAAAAAAGTTTACCAACTTTTTCCCCAAGGGTGCTCAGAGAAAGATAACAATGAACAACGCAGCTTTCCCGGTGCTATTCAATAGCCGTACTGAAATTATAAAGATCAGAAAAAAAAAATTAGGCCAGACGCAAGAAATCTGCAACGCATGGGAATCTATGCGCAACGGCTATAGGTTTGCACCTTTGGTTTTTTAATAGGACGCTCAAGGAATGCACAAGTATCCATATTGTAAAGGAAGCATTCTTGTTTCCGACAATCAAGATTACTGTATGTTGTTCTAGTTTCTAGGGACCACATTTTCTTGCCGAACTTTTGACGGTAATACTTGTATTAAAAGAAGACAAAAACACTGCGTTTACAATTGGCTATTGTGTCATATCGGATATATGTCAACAGTTCTTCTCTAAGAAGTTTACAAGCGTAGCCGGTAAGTACGGCTGCTATTTGACATCCAAATCCACCACATGGGCGGGCACACGATTTTTTTTACGACGATCGTCGATGACGAAACAACTTCGTTTAAACGAATTCATTCACATATTCCTTTGAATTATGTCTTTACGCACGTCTGTAGAAGAATAAACGTGTGCAATAATTCAAACTGTTTTGACGGTTTGAATTATTGTATTTTATTGCCTTTCTTTTTTTTGCGTGGGCACTGAATTCCAACAAACGGTTGTTAACATGTTTTATTAACTGCGTAAAGTTGGAAGTCGGACTTCGAGTCCGTAGTAAGAATGATTTATTGACACTATATCATTAATTTAGTATGATAGTGAATGAGGAAAATAATATGGCACACAATAAAGCGGTATAACGACCGTTTTTGCAAGAAATGTGCAAGCGAAGTTTGTTGGCGCACTACGTTCTCGAGCGCGTTGTGCTGTTACGGCTACACGTCTGAAAGTTGGACGACCGCCGCCGAAAATCGACATCTTCTGGTTTTTTGAGCAAAATGCAAAAAAAATCGATATTTGAGAATTAATTTGACATAGTAAAAAACAGTAATTGAACTTGTGTAAGGTAAGCTCAACCGATGGAAACGACAGTGCCCAAATCCATAAATCCATTTATTGAACACGGAAGGACACGGAAGGTTTGAGTGCTTGATCCATAGAGCGACCAGGGGGCCACCACGGCTCGCTGCCAGACCCCTTTGAGGCCGATTTCCAACCACGCTGCTACAGTGGCGTACACCGCCACTGAAGTCCACGCGAAATCCAATATTTTTCCAGTCCAAGGGGCAGAAGTTTTTAGTACGAGCCTGGCAACTGTATCAGAATAACAGGCCTGACCACCGACCGTATGCAAGGGCTAGTAAACCGTGGACCACCAACCGCAATGTTTGACCGGAGCGCACACCGAAAGGTTTTTATCGGAATTTATACCATATGATGGAGCGCATAAAGCAAAACTCAACCCGAAGACCTTGCAATAACAATAAGTCATTGCCATACCTTCGTGTTTGTTCCTGTTGAGCAAATTTGTGATTAATTTCTAGGAAAATAGTATAGCCCGAGTCTACTCTGACTGTGAGAGTGCGACGAATAATCCTAAGAACACATTCTACTTTCAAGGTATCTATATTTTTCATTCGGTAAGCATTTTGCAAGTATTCAGTTCTATAGTTTAGAGAGCAACGCCAAATTGTTGGGAGGAAACCCTGAACGCTATTTCCACAACTCAGGGAATAGGGAAAAGAAAGGTGCAAGGAAAAAATGTACTAAAACTTTACACAAACTGTATATGACGTGAAATAAATTTCACTTCCGGCAAAATCATGTTGAACTGAAAACCAATTTGCAGTAATCTTCTGGCAAGCACGAACGCACGTAAGCAACACCTTTATTTTGCACAAACAAAGTCCAAACAATCCTGATAGGTGAACAACTATACTTGCATTGAATTGAATTTATGTGGATACAGTTCATAGTCAATTACAAATAACGGTAATTACATATAAAAATAATAACCATATCACAGGTTGAGGACAGTATCACGTCGTTCTTTTTTTTTTCTTTTTTTTGCGCCGCTGATAACACTTATAATAAAATACAAAGGGAACCAACCATTGGATCGACATCATATATATCTAAGACTTAATCTTCATTTTACGCTAAAAAAAATGAACTACATAATGAGTATGACGAAAATAAGTTCTTCTCTCTGATCTTCTATATATTTCCCGTTCTGGAGGTTTCCGTTCCCCTGGAAGCGCCCGTAGTGGTCGACTGGATTTTGCGCACAGGCTCCACATTTGGTTTGCAAGTAAGTCGGCGATATTTCTTCAAAATAGCCCTTCGATATGGCACGACAAAATATAGTGAAATTATGGGAGACGCACACGGCAGAATGCCTACCAACTGTAATTTGCAACAGTCAAAAAAGGAGCGTTAAAGGCTCATGAGCGTTAAAGGTAAACAAAGTTATGCTGTTTTTTTTGTGTCAAAGCTCCAGGTATTCGCAATTCTGATAGCTAAAACCGCATTTTTACGGTAGCGAATTGTGGAAGTTATTGATAAGCTAGATCCCCAGATATGAAAAACCGTGAATTGGTGAATATACTACCGCTTGACATTGTTTTTTACTCGGTCTTTCTTTTTCATTATTCTTATCCGAGGACGGCTTTGAATAACGAATGTTGGTGAAACTCACATGAAACACGGCATGTTCCAACATTTGGTGATGATACAACTCCACCTGCTCGATACCATACAAGCAAGCAGCAAAAAGAAAAATCCCAGGAAGGCAAGCTTGGAGAGTAAGTGCCTGCAATATCACACCGGACATAAATATTCTTGTTATTTGTCACTGGACACACATAGGAAGGAAATAACTTGTTGTTAGTAAAAAAAGAAGCACACAGAATATCACAACAGCAACTTACCTTAATCAGCAATTTGTGGGTTTTCTTTGTGGCTTCACTCATTTGCACGGAATCCAAGCAAGAATATACCTACGAGAGATTTGGTAAACTTTATGGTAATATTTTTCGTGAATGAATATATTTGGTGTGTACTCTTAAAATTCTGTTGCAGAAGTCTTCACCTTTCGTCTCAGGTACATAATTGTTAGATAAACCGGGCCACTTGGTATCGTCATGTACAAAATTGTATAAATAGTCCACACGTTCTTTATGTCCAAATGTCCGGTGACCACAACCCCTGTTAGATTGTACTCGGGAAACTTTTCATGCACTTTTTTACGCACTGCTCCAACTTCATCGGATGCCATAGTGAACATAGCCTAAAATGAAACGATGCTTTACTTTCCGTGGCTGCCTGCTATTAATATATAACTACATTAACTACTTTATTCACACATACAACCAAGCAGATACAACATCAATTGGAAAGAAGTGCGGAAGGATAGCGTCGTGCTTCTTCAATCAGCCAGGGAGATGAGTGGAGGGGAGATTTTTTCTACAGATAACGTCGATCCTTGACATTTCCAACAAGTTTTTAGTGGTGTTGTATAGAATGTTTGACGAAGAGACGAAAGTCAAAATCCTCGAAGTCTCCAAGGCTAGGCGATGGAGCAGTCGCCTTGATTTTCCTCGTCGGGTGGCATTGACTGAATGTTCGTTTCCAATGGGCCACCTAACCCACTGGTTGAATCATTTACCGGGTGTATATTTACTTAAAGGGATAGGGTCACTAGGAATAGTCGTTGTTTTTTATGTTTCTTTATTTTCTACAAGAGATAATAAAAAAATTAGAATTCAAGAAGTCCTATTTAATTTCAATCCGCGCGAAGATATTGGACAAGAAATAAAACGATTGATTTCATTCCCTCCAAAAAAGGCAATTGTCCTACAATGCATTTGGCAACAATTGTCGGTGTTCCGCAACGAAAAGTACACAGTCTACATCGAAGCGATTTTTATAAATCGCTTCAGAAAATAAAGAAACACAAAAAAAATAGAGACTTTAACCTGTTTTTTTTTTTTTTTTGCAAATGACGCGTAATACCCTGATTTAAATTCATTATTGTCTTCCTTTTTGTATATAGCTTGTTGCTCAAATCAGTTTGTTAATTGTACGAACATTTCCCATATTGTGCTAAAGTATAAAGCACAAAATAATTATTATTTATCAGGAAATTTGTGGGGGTAGGTGCATCGGCAGGTGCTTTTTTAATTTGATTAACACTTACCGGGAAAAAAATCCGCAAATTTGTTCCCGGTCGTATTGTCACAAGCAAAATATACTAATAAGGACGAAACCTTGTGTAAGAGATGCAACCCAAAAACGAAATTGAAGAAAAAAAACTAGTACCGCTTGAAATAGGCTCGGTATTTACAGCAGCATACACGCGAGGAAACACTGCAGTGGAGTAGGAGCAGGCTGCAAATCTCTGTTGTTTCCATTACGCTTTATATGTTTTGAATTGAGGTAAGCTTAATGGGAAACCGCTGAGAATTGTTCATGTGAGCTAAAGGTCGCAAACAATAGAGAGTACAAAAAATTTAGGGATGACCCACCAACATATAGCAGTTGAATATGAACCCTTCATTAAAATTTAATTTTATAGTAGAGGCAATGTTGAAGCGTCGAGTCACAATTAAAAGAACTTACTGTTTTTGGACAAGACAGTGGCTGTGTAAACAAACCTTAATCAAAACATAATATCGGTAGAAGAAGGAAAGCGGCATAGACAAAAGTGTATGGGCATAACAGTGGAGCATAAATGCATATCCAATATAACATGACAAAGGTCCAAAATATGTACAATAGCCATATGTGATGTAAAATAATTACCAACCAGCCGGGATGATTCTGTAGCAAACGCTGATAATGTCACATACTTGTGCAGCGGATTCTTGCGCCTCATAACTTATCAAAAGCAGTTAATTCAATGAGGAACGATTAGCGACGAAAACGTTGCAGAAGTAAGCAGCTCTATTTTCTTTTACTTCATTATAAGGTATCTATGTAGTGAAATCCATCATGTTTACCTTTGCATAACAAATAGTGCTGACGAGGAAGCTAGAAAATCTGTTATGGCGAAATTGAATAAAAGCACAGCATATGACCGAAGCGGTTTCGGTGTATTAAATACAATGAGATACATCAGGAGGGCATTGAATAACAGAGCAGTGTAGTTAACGATGGAATGTATAATATCGTTAGCAAGCTCAATGGCATCTGTCATGCTTATAAGGAAGTACTGGAAGAAAACAAACCCGTCAAAGGGTCAGACAAACTCCAGGTAATCGAATATATCACAATTGTCACGCCCGATTAGCGAATATGCTTCATTGGGCATGACAATTGCTAAATTGGCCCATCACGCGAATGGGCGTGATAAATGTGGTAGATTGCTAGGTATCTCCGGGTATAATAAGTTGACATTACTTTTTTAAACGTGAATGTTGGGCATAGAAAAACGACGCATCCTACGATATTCTGCACAGAGCATCAGAAGAAGAAATAAATAAAAATAGGGGTTGCTTGGAGTGGGACGCTTTAATGATAAACATACTTCATGTTTCATATATGTAGTTGCAAATGTTTATATGTTTATTAGTTATTTAGCTATAAAATCAATTTAAACCAAAATGACTCTTCTTCTTGACGTAAAAGCTAATTGGCTATTGACTGGTTCTTGTAAATCACAAGGGAGTTAATCCAAGTGGATCATTTATTTTGGTAATGCATTTGATCAGCTTTTCGAGTGCGAACAATTATGAATTACAAATTCTGTCGCAGAATTGTACAGGAACTCTGGACAACTTTCAGCTGCCCCCGAACTCAATTCAATTATAATATAATCAAAGAGGAAAGAAAAATATGCTAAACGTAGTAGAGTTTGTTCTATTGGTGCTTCTGTATAAATTAATAGAATCTCTTTTCAGAACTCATTGGCAACATCCGTAATACCATTGACGTTTTTTAAACTAACACTAAAATATGGGATGTTTGTATTTATCCGAATACGTTTCCTGCGACTATTAAGAAAACGCGTGCGGTTTTTGAATGCAAGCAAAATTAAAATTCAAGAGTAAACGAATGCGATTGATTACTTATTTTATACAGGAAAAAAACAGTGCTGCATTCGGAAACCGAAAACAATGTTGAGTTGGTTTCAAGTGCACGGCCACAAATTCTCAGTATTTGATAAAGTGATGTGTACCTGGGTTTTTCTACCGTCAAAAAACTTCAATACCTTGTAAATGAAAGCTTAACAAACAAATATGCGCAAAGTATAGAAAAAAGTAGCTTTATTTTTTGACGGGAAAAATTGTAACTGGTCTATTTTTTTTACTTTTTTAAATTTCCATGCGCATCGCTAACAAAATTTCAACCGGCCGTCATGGGTTGTCTTGCACAACAGAAATTAATTAAGGCAGTGGAACACTGGTATGATGATGTGGGGCAAATTACCCGCACTCCGAGAAACAAGCATCTGCCAGAAAAAATGCATGTGTATACTTGAACTTGGGCAACATTTTTTTCAGACATATCGCATCAATAATTTATGGTTCTTATTTGAATAGCGTAAAATGTAGAAGTGTATAGAAAAAGGGACCGAAAGCCTCATCCGCTTTGACAGCTCGGAATCGGGTCGTTCAGAAGGCACCCCTGGCCAGCAAATATTGTACACCTTTTCTACTGCTCCCCGTCTGCTTATTTCTACCATTTTGAAGCTTAGGTCTCATAAATCATAAAAGTCCTCGTTGTTGAGGTAAATTACTCACATTTAACTATAATGGTAGTTTTACCCTCTGTTAAAAGGTTAAAAGGTTAGCTTTACCATTTTAACTAATTTCAGTTGATTGTAGACAGTTTCTGTTTCAATTTCTGCTACTGGTATGCCTTTGTTTTCAACGCAAAATGCATGTACGAGAAAACTGACGATACAATTTATGTACGAAATAAAATGAGTTTGCTTCGTCCATTCTGCTCCAGAGTATATTTGCTTTCCTTGAGGTTAATTTCACTCTCTCGTTTAGAATTTCTTTCCACTTTTAGATTGTACTTCGGAGGGCATTGAGTATGCATTAGACGTTGGAGATACCACCGATATCCTGTTAAGCAATATGCCGAAAATTGCGACAAGAGGCTTTTTGTAAGGCCCGACAAAATAGAGAGATATCATTGGAGAAATCAGTGGGATAAGACCAAGAGACTGCAAAAATGTTTTTTTTTCTTTGTCCTGCTTTGAGTATGCATGTAGCTTATGTGAGGGACAAACACCCGTAAACAAGCACACTATATACGATATTTTTTACCTGAAATACGAGATGCTCCAAAAAAGGATGATGGAGGAAATTGAACTGTTCTATTCCATAGGAAATAACAGCGATCGAAAAGAGAGCCGGGAGACATGCTTGTAAAGTTAGAGCCTGAAACGCAAGGTATTTTGTTAGACATGAAACTTTGAAAACCTTCTTTCTATATGTTAATCGGACCGAGTCGCTTAACGCGACAAGGGTTATTCCCATTTTTTCCAGTGATGGAACTGTACCTGCAACATTAAGAAATGAAGAAGAAGACCACTCTTAACAAACAATACGGGGTAATGTTTTCCAACGTTCTTGAGGACGCAAACATAATTTTTGTATTCTAGGATGCTATTTTTTTACCGTTTATGACCAGGAAAAAGGAACGAAAATAACTTCTAGCTCTTGTATTGCACCAATCAGTCTAAGCGTTCGATATTAATTATATATAAAACTTTATCGAAATATTCCTACCAATTTACCGAAATATTAACCAAGGAGAGAAACCGGGCGGATTAGAATGTCCAACTACCAAGCTGGAGCATTCCACTTGCAGCGAAAAGAGAAGACAAACTGGCACTGGCAAGGCATTTTCATATCTTTTTAAAGTGCCCCAGTGTACCCGTTATATCAAAGCGGCACCTTCATGAGCAGCTTATGCGTCTTCTTAGTTGAAGCGGTCATTTCTGCGATATCCAAACAGGAGTACACCTACAAGGTTTATGCAATTGACGTTTTGTGAGAAAAGATATATTCGCCCAACAAAACATTTGTAGTGTGTGTGTGATATCCAAGGCAGTTATTTGAAAAGAATAGGGTTCCTCTTTGAAAACCTCAATTGAGAAATATTGCACGAGTCTAGTCAGCCGGCTAGCGAAGTCGCACCAGGTATGTAGGATGTAGTCAGTGTTCATACCTTTTTCCTGAAGAAGAGAACAATCGCATATATCGGTCCACACGGTAGTGTCATGTATAGTATTGTGTAAATTGTCCAAAGATTTCTGATATCAAGATGCCCAGTGACGACCACCCCAGTTAGATTATATGCAGGAAACATTTCGTGCACTTTTTTACGCACTGCGCCAACTTCATCGGAAGCTGTGGTGAATGTAACCTAAACATCTTTAGTATTTTTCACCACATATGGAGTAGTCCTATCGGGTGGGAAGCGCACCCGATTCTGAATCTAGAGGGCGGTGTTTCCAACTATGTTAGATGCTCAAGGTGGTTTTCATTTCTTAGGTGCAAAGAGCGCCGAAAGAGAAGTCGTTGGCTTACCCCGCTTCCCGCGGGAACGTGGGCACGTTAACTGGAAGTTTTTTTTATAGGGGGTCTTCTCGATTCTACCATGCACCGTGCTCTTAATTTCTTCAAACAAAACACAAATTAAATGAACTGGAGTGTTGTTCGGCTGTTGTATATTTTCTAGAGACTTCTTCTGCAAAAACAACCCCCCTCGCGTTTTTACACTTATTTTGAAGATTCGTTCACTTATTTGTATGGAGAAATGGAAAATGGGAAAAAAGTTGTGTTCGCAGAAATGGGAAACTTTTCACAGCGTACTTTGCACATTTCTCGGACCCATGTGTTTTTGGTTTATTTCCACTGACCTGACCCACGTATAATAAGTTAATAAAGAATATCTCACGGTGTTCAAAGTACTCACTTGCATGAAGACTACAAGAAAGATCAGTATTCAGGTATAAATGTTACGATGACAAATTCAGAACCAACTTCCCACGTACTTTCTTCCAAGAAACATCAAACTATTCCGCGAATGTCATTCGGTTTAACGACTCAAGGAATTGTTCAAGATTAAATATCTACACATTTAGACAATGATGCTGACATATCAGATAAGCTATTCTGGTGTGATACAGGAACACTTCTTCGGAGGTTTACTTCTTTGGAGTTTAAATTTACAAATAAAAAAATTACCGCCTGAAAAAGACTTGGGATATAAGCCAATACACACAGGAGTAGGCACATACGAGGTGACGGGGCGGGCTAAAGCAAATTTTAGGAAAGCAGCTATCGTATTGGTCAGAATGAAATCTTGCGGAGGAACACGAGTGACGTTTGCTTGAGACATGTCATATTTTACCATAATTGTCTTAGTCTTCACCAACTCAATAGAAGAAAGAAATACCTTCACCAAAATATGATAACGGTAATAGAAAGAGAGCGGCATTGATATTAATGTGTGTGCATAATAATGAAGCATGAATGCGTATCCCACATAACATGCCATTTCACCGATTTTCGTGCAATATCCATAAGATATGTAGAAAAGTGACCAACCAGACGGAATGATTCTAGATTTAGTCCTTTTGCTTTTTCCTTGTTTTTTTTTGTTGTGTAACGACAACACGCATTAAATAAAACACAGCTCATGCTCATACCGAACCTTTGCATAACAAATAGTGCCGAACAGCAAGCCAAAAAGTCCGTTAGCGCAAAGTTGAACAAAAGCACAGCGTAAGAGCGCAGTGCTTTCGGCGTGTGAAATACTATAAGAAACATTAGAAGTCCATTGAGGAATATACCGGTGTAGTTAATGATACAATGGAGAAAATTGCTAATTGCATCAGTCAGATCCTGCATCCTGCAAACCGCAAAATATACGCTAAGCTAAATCGTAATTATGAACAGATTAAGGAACAAGAGGTAATATTATTTTCTCAGCTATTGAGTTTGAGCAACATGTCAATTAATCAGACATTGCATTCCATGTACAATGCGAGTTAAGAAACCTCGTCTAATAATGTATGCGGGTCGACTCTCGCCTACATGATAACAATAATTTATTAAATCAAGATGCGCACAAAAACCGATACAAATTAAAATGTTTGAAAAACAAATGATATAAATTTAGAGAGCGATAAGGACATAAAAGTAGGATTTCTGGGACATTGACCAAGAGCGTATAGTAGATGAGCACTACAAACAATGAGCACTGGACACTACCGGACACTGACACACATAAGTGTGCACCGACCCAGCGTAACGTCAGTGGCTAAATTCACCAACGAACTGGGCGCATTACTAGAATTTACAACTGTGACGCGTGTAGAGTTAATTTGACTGGGCGATCCAATTTGCCACTTAATGGGCTTAGGCATAGGCATTTCAGAATGAGTAGGTGTGCCCATTAAAATCCAGGAAGAAGAAAATTCAAAATCACAGGGTAAAGTGCAATGACAAATCAACGGAGGTGCAAGAGTAGTAGTTCGACAAGGTTTAATTTTTCCATTCGCTTTCCATTTAATTTTTTTTCCATTTAATTTTTCCATTCGCGACTTAAATGAGGCACCAGAAGGTACAGTGATAACGGCGTCCGGGAGCAGATGATACCATCGCTCCGTTTTATGAAAGAACGAATTGCTCATTGAAGAGCTGCAAGTGAAGTGAGTTGCGAAGTGAAAGAGGTATCGACGACAGAAAGGCAGTCTCCGCCGGGCTATTGTACACCGCACCGCACAACCCCATGACCGCACGACCCCATAGGCACCGTGTTCGGTCAAATACCGCACGGAAATCGCACGATTTTACCAGAAATCGTATCGAGAACGCGCGTCTTATTTGGACACCGCAGAGACACCGCGCGAGGCCAAATCCGCCACTGCCACAAATACTACAAATGTACTACAAATTGATGGCGAATACACCGTAACTCGGAACACTTCGTACTTATACTGACTCAAAACTGCAACAAAACAACAGAACTAATATAACGCAGAAACGTTTATTCTTCTTTTTGTATTGTTTAATATTCATTTTAATGATTGTGCCTTAATGATTGCGCCAGAATTTAGCTAAAGTGTGCGCACCAACTTTCCTTTCATGGATGTTCTTCTTTTTGGCCCCCTGTGCGGTGGTCGGCGGTACGCTGCGCAGTTAGTCCTCCCAGGCAAAAATTAAAACGAGAACGCAGACAGATATTATAGACAGACAGATTTACTCATTTACCGCAAAATCCGCAAGACAGCTGCACCGAACAGGAATCGAACCTGTGACTTTCACTAATTATGGTCGGTTGGCTGGGTGTTGAGTTGAGTTTTTGACCAATATCGCGAATTTTGTCAATAGAGGCAATAGCTTGTGACGATATAAAGTAGGATACAACGTTCATTAATTTTTCCAAGATAAATACAAGCATTTAGAAGGAGCAATATTAAGATAAGTTTCTTCACACCATTTTAAGAACAGGTCAATTGGTTTTTGAAGGCTAAAGGTATGAATGATTGCGTTTTATTACTATTGTGATTGGCGATTGTGTCTTATTACTCGAATAGAGTGAATGGGACGATAACTTTGGAAAAGCGAAACGTGAATTTTGACATATAATACAAGGGACTCAACAACGAAAAGTGCTTCAACCTTTACTATGAACACGTAAAATATGCATGGATCACTTCCATGGGCCTTTCGGATGCTAAATTAAATAAGCACAATTGAAAAGTCTGACTACAAAAATGATAATGTTAGGGCATAACATTCCGTAAATACTTTCGTAAGAATTTATTTTACTTTCCCTCGTTACATCGTGAAAAACTTACGTTCCCTCGTTTATGTTATTTGTTTTTTCTTGCTAGTGGAAAGAACTTGAAAAATCTTGCGGGATACATTTGTATGTCCGTTATAAATGTTATGGTGTTACATACGGAGAAAACTTGGGGCTAGTACTTAAAGTTAGTCTGCGGGTTAATTGGTTGGTTTGTGTTCCGCGTTCCGCGCAACTCCATAAAGAATAATCACGGTATAAACAACTTTCTCAAATTCGGAGTGTTCCGCGTTCCGCGTAACTCCATAAAGAACAACCGAGCTACCGTAGCCGTACCCCTAGGGTACAACCATTCCAAGAACCTGCACATCAATACCGGGTTACCCTTTGACCCTAAAAGGGCTTATTAATTATCACTGATAACTCTTCGCTAATCACTGTGAGCTATATACGTGGTCGGTGAGATGCGTGCTGCGGCGGTTGGTGTCGAAGGGTTATGCTCATGACGTAATCACCACTCCCTCTTCTTTCTACTCGCACTTTAATCAGGTAACTTGTCTTATCATTATTTAACTTGCTCTTGAAGGTTGTCATTCCGATGTATGATGTGATCCATTGGTAACGGAGAGATTCTATGTAAGAAGTATGATTACAACTGTTAATTATCAACTTTAGTTTCTCACGACTCTCGGAGCGCTGGTGCTATCTGCACTTTCTCTACCACTTGTCCCGCTTCAATAATCACCTTGTTCTCTTTTGATAAATCATGTTGTTCTGTGGCCTTGTTTGTGAAATGATGTGGATATTGCTATTTATTGGTTTGACATATGATTCTTGGGAGGTGGCAATTGGTATTCCTTGGCTCCCCAGAACATTGGTGCACCGTCCGTGTGGACACATAACCCTAGCCAAAATTAAGCAACCACATCATGCACAAGCAGGGAAATAGTATAACAAATTTCAGGTTTTTTTACCCACGGAACTGGCCAGTCAAATCACTTATTGTGATTAAAGGGCTATTTTTGCGCTGTGATTAACACGAGAGAAAATTGCGAAGACGCTAATGGCCGAGCAATATTTACTCTGCGTGTTAAAAAACCATACGGTCCAGCTTACAAGACTAGTGAGCTGGGCGCTGATGTGAGTCGGCCACTCACTGAAGGGACTGACCAAAAGACCTGTAGAAAAGAAACATAAAGCTAACGTAATGAGTAAAAACACCATCGAACAATCGCCCATGCAACACAAAACACTTACTGCGTTCCGTAACACTTACCGCTGTATAAAAATTTAGATTGCAGACCCTCACATTTAATGGCAATCATTAATCCCTTTTACTATTCCATTAACCTATGATATTTATAATTTGGTTTTTCAATTCAGCACGTCGACCTACCACTCCATATCACCAAAACACCCGGCGGAAGGCACTACCACCGATCACCTGCCGACATGATCACCGTCCTCAACGAGCTCGAGGATCAGATCACAGAGAACAAACAACCACTTCTTGGATTAGAGCAAGAATCCTATTTCTCGTAAGATAATCATTCACTTCATCATCACTCTTGACTATCATTAATTAATCACACATTCTTAGAATTATTGAACGACTTATCACTGACTATATAATCTAATTACGAAGCTAACTGTTGAATATAAATTAGAACATCACTTCTATCTATCTAATATCATATACAAATACGAGGTTATTGCGATATAATACAGGACCTGTGTATATTGTCACTGCAGAGGCAATCTGTCACAGAAACTACCATTATATGGCATCACTATTAAAATTAAAATCAATGCGTGTTAATCATTAACACATTTAGATCCAACATCGAAACACGGTACCACGAGTTATGATCAAGGAGAGTCAATCACCATTGACGAGTGGATCACGGAATCGGAGTCCCAACCAAGAACATTATTAAATGAAAATTAAATAAACGAATAAAATGTTATCACTGATTCAAATCACAATCACAATTTAAAAAAAAAATCAATTTCAGTCAAGTCCGAATCACTTGTGTATTGTCTTCGCTTTATTGTATTAATCATGAAATTGGTTCAGTATGGTTCATCGAATCCTTCTTGTTTCCTTATTGGATGTTGAAACGCAATTCTTCGTTGCTCGACTCTGGCGTTCAGTGGTATTCGCAATTCGCATATCTCTGGAGTCAGATAACCAAATCCTAAAACATGAAGTTTCAGATGGCGTTTCGCTCTGCGAAAGACAATGTTGCAAACGCGAAGAACCGTATTCATGAAATGGAAGACCCTAATTGTCAGCAGACTGTATCAAATCAAATATTGAACAATCGCAACTATTCTTTAGCAATAGTAAACAGAATAACATCAAACCACGATCAATCAAACATCACAAATGGAACACAAAACTCACTTGTTGACGATGTATCCACCACAGAGTCCAGTGTTGACCATGCGGCATCCAGCGATGTGTTGAATGTCGTTTCTCATCATGTAAACGGATCTGAAAGAACACAAAATAATCCAGCACTTATCACCTGCTCAAGTCAAATCAACCATCACACACCTATTAACACTCCTAAATTCCTTAATATCACAGGAAGCGTTAGACATCATAATCAGATCAACACCATCATTCCCAGTAATACTACGCATATGCGCTCAAATCAAGCAACCACTGACAACCACAATTCTTCCTATCGAAGCCATACAGAAAACACAAAATTGTCTGACTTAACCAAACAAAATCAATTGCTCAACGGAATTATTCGTCTACAACAAATCGAGCTTCAAACACTACAAACAGAAATCAACCATCTCTATCAAGTGAATCAAAATTTCCATAACCACCAGACTACTGCACCATATCATATTAACCAGACATCAGATCACAATCAAATAACACATCACACATCAGGAAATGGAGAAACCCTTGCCAATCAGTACACAATGGAAAATCAATATCCATTTGAACAAAATATCAATATTACAAATCAATCAAACTTACCTGAACAGAACCGTGCAGTGTTTCCACAATTAATCACGCAGCTCCATCGGATCACACACGAGACATCGGATCGTCCCAACCTAGAAAACGCAATCACTTATGGACAACAATCACAACCATATCAAAATGACAGCTACAATAATCGTCGGGAACAATCCTCATCAGACACTGATGAATCCACATCTGATCAATCACAAGATGATTATACACCTCGACCAGACGGTCATCATCAGTATCAAACAAACGACTATCACTATCACGATGAATCAAACACATATAATCACAATCAGCTACCTGACTATTTAAACAATCGCAATGACGACATGAATTCATTGGACACAGTTCATAGCATTTCATCTCAATCAGACACGGATGAACAACATTAGAACATCAATCGAAACAAAAAAAAAAATAACACTATGATACACAAAAAAAAAAAAAAACTGACCCGGAAAATCCGTTCCTCGTACGAGTCCATCCAACACAATCAATTGTTTTGGTATCATCCAGTTCCAAGCGAACGTGAATCAATCTAAACACACCACAATCATAATGAAAAAAAAACCCACCAATAACCAACCAAACAAGCAATCACAGAAACAAAACACATGATTTAAGCGAGAAATACTCTAAATACGCTATTCGTTTCATCAGAACACAAACAACAATCAACGGTTAATAAACCGTCAAGCAATTGTCGCACAAAAGACGAGAAACTTAACAACAGTTACTGAGGTGCACCTATCAGTCAAATAGGTGTTAAAGAAACACGAGCAATGAAAAATAAAAAATATTGCCAAACATCATACCTTATATCGACTGCTTGGGGCTTGGACGTTCATCGGCCAATTGGTGGATCATCTGCATCGTCATGCAGGACCACAAAACGCAGAAGCCTGAAGCTATCATTCGTTAACTATCGTATTAAACAGTCTAAATACCTTCAAACAAGCAGAAAAATAAGCTAAATTTAACAAAACATAAATTCCTATGAATTCTCAAAGGAATCCGGCAACGAAAACACTATATAATGATTGCAACACGGCTAACGATAAGCTTAACAAAGAAAGAACAAACAAAAAAAAAAAAAAAAAAAAAAAAAAAAAAAAAAACATCATTTCTTGCCGAACAAAAAAAAAAAAAAAATTTTTTCGAAATCAATCAATAAACGGAAAACAATGACGCCGCGACGCGAAACGCGCCGCAATGCTACGGTAATATATCCACACGATTTAGACACAATATCACACCAATTACAGTACATTACTATTTTACACAATATCACACCAATTACAGTACATTAGTATTTTATTTAGATTATCATTTTACTTTACTCCACTATTACATTACTTTCGATTACATCTTATTTTCATCATATCACATAAAACTGCTACAATCACATACCGTTATTATGAACACAAATTCGGTTCTTAAAAATACGAACACGTTCTTCTTTCCTCGAACCGAACAAACAAATTTATTTATCGTTATCATTATCATATTGACCTTATGTTATTTCGAATCGAATAAATTCTCTTTCTTTCGATCAATTCAATCTTAATCATTAAGAATATCTATAAATGACTCAACATCTTTACTACCATCATTATTCTTACTTCTAAACACTGCGTTTTCCTTAATTATCACCTATAACATCACGCTCTTCTTTTTCATGCCTATTATGTTATGAGGTATACTGTAGTGTACTACGTTATCACTACAAGACTACTACGTCCCAAGATCCATACAACGTTGTTCAATAAGCACACTACGTACCCACATACCGTATCCAATCACACATACAAGTACTAATAAGTCACCAACTAGAATGACCACAAACACATCATACGGACATTTCTCTTGATCAATCACTAAATACTTATCAAGGATCACTAGACATAAATGCTTCTTAACATTTTCAAGCGGTTAATAACTTTCCAAATTCCGAGTGTTCCGCGTTCCGCGCAACTCCATAAAGAATAATCACGGTATAAACAACTTTCTCAAATTCGGAGTGTTCCGCGTTCCGCGTAACTCCATAAAGAACAACCGAGCTACCGTAGCCGTACCCCTAGGGTACAACCATTCCAAGAACCTGCACATCAATACCGGGTTACCCTTTGACCCTAAAAGGGCTTATTAATTATCACTGATAACTCTTCGCTAATCACTGTGAGCTATATACGTGGTCGATGAGATGCGTGCTGCGGCGGTTGGTGTCGAAGGGTTATGCTCATGACGTAATCACCACTCCCTCTTCTTTCTACTCGCACTTTAATCAGGTAACTTGTCTTATCATTATTGAACTTGCTCTTGAAGGTTGTCATTCCGATGTATGATGTGATCCATTGGTAACGGAGAGATTCTATGTAAGAAGTATGATTACAACTGTTAATTATCAACTTTAGTTTCTCACGACTCTCGGAGCGCTGGTGCTATCTGCACTTTCTCTACCACTTGTCCCGCTTCAATAATCACCTTGTTCTCTTTTGATAAATCATGTTGTTCTGTGGCCTTGTTTGTGAAATGATGTGGATATTGCTATTTATTGGTTTGACATATGATTCTTGGGAGGTGGCAATTGGTATTCCTTGGCTCCCCAGAACAGTTTGAGAGGGGAAAGGGAAGAAGGAAAACGGAAAGGGATCCCAAGAACGAGCTCGCGTGCACTACATTAAAAAAAAACATTCACTTTGAGTTAATTTAACTTTCTTGCTTTTGGGATGGACGCCAAAAGTGTAGGTTTCGCGGAGCTTTTACGGACGGGTGACAACGGAATATGAGTTGTGGTGCTGTTACGGGAGAATGGTGTAATCGGTGTCGGATTTGGGTCGCTTCGTGTAGGGGTCAAAGGCTAAACTTCGGGGCCCTTCAACGAAGTGGGGTGAAAGGAACATGGAACGTGGCGCTTTGTGGACGGGTCAACGGTGTCGGCTTCGGGGTGTTTACCCGAAGGGGCCCAAAGAAGATGTCAAATGTGAGAGCTTCGCGCCACTACGGTTTTAGCTTAGCGGCTCAAACGGATCAAGAGTGAAGGTGCTTGGTCAAGGCTAGAATGGAGGCGTTAAAGGTTCAGGCTTCCTGGCTATTACGGATGTTGTGGGACAAAATAAGGGTTTACGGGGCTTTTGTTGATTGAGTGGGCAAAGGTGTAGGCTTATTTCGTTTTCCTGTGTAGTAATTTATTTTTCTACAAACTTTGTTTTTGCAAAATATTCACGCAGTAAACAATTTAGTTCATATTTTCGTTTTAGAAGAGTCGAATATGTTAAATAAGATTACTGGAACGTTTTGTTATACATAATATATATATCTTGTGTGTCGGATATTCATTAATTTAGATGTCGTAAAATGCACGCAGAATTGTAATCAATATTAGTAGGTTCTAGTGAGAGATAACTTGAATGCACCATTAAACACGTATTGAAAACATTTCCATCAAATGTGTAAGTAAAATAATAATTCGGCCAGTTTTTTTCGTTAACCATGGAGTTCAATCTGTTCACTTTTCGAGCGATTACGTACATATTCACTACATATTCACTGGTTCACATGCCGTACTTTTAAAACTCCAGTGCTGCAGTTTTATATTTTTCTTGTAATGAATATCTGATTATTAAAAAATAGGAAATATTGGATAGCTGAAAATGCATATTGTATATAAAAAATATAAAGTATATCATGTTCTAACATAATAAACTCGTTTTGAAAGTGAGTTCAGATACAAAGATGGACTAACCTGTTTAGAAGATAGGGTGTGGTAGAATAATTAGAGGTCAATGAATATCATCCATCTATTGAGTATTTCTATTCTCAAACAAAACGATTGATTGGGATCCGATCTTACAATTCAACAAGTACAGGTCGATTGGGATCCGATCGATCGATTGGGATCCGATCGATTGGGATCCGATCTTACAATTCAACAAGTCAAAAAGGTGTGGTTTAGCCTGTTAATTAGGGGAATGGAAAGATAGTAAGGTATAGTAAACTATGTGTGTCCGAACACCGTAAATTCTAGCCTCTTGCGCGACCTCCAAAATCAAGCATTGTGGAGCGTATTGCTGAAGAAAAACAGTGGATGAGTGACTACACTTTCGACTAAACGAAGCGAGTATTCCTAAAAATACTGGATATTTGAAGGATACTTGTTGCGTTGAATTTCATGTCTGTTGTGTATGTTTAAGAATAGTATTTTAATGTTCACAATTCCTAATTAAATAAACATTGGCTTGATTGTTTTGACGGACACCATAGGACCAAACTCAATTATTTTGGCTTGAAAGGCAAAAAATATAACAATGTGCAACATAGTAAATTACATGTTGGTAATTTTGGTAAAATAAAGTACGTGATGATAAATAAAGACTGCTGCAAGTTTATGAATGAGACTAATTTTTCTCAACAAAATTTTGTTCCCATACTCTCGAATTTTCGAGAATTGTACTATTTGCATGTTTCGGTCAAGACTAACGACGTTTTGCTATCACGCTAATTAGACTGAGAAAATTGTGGAGGCGCTAAGTCTTATGAATAAGTACTTTGACCTCACAAATGAAAGTCCATTAGTTAGCCAAGGTATTTCCAACAAAGGTCTTTAAGATGAAATTTTTTTACAGTGAGGATAAAGGACGTTTTAATTTGCCAATTTGGCTTCCTGTATTTCAGCATAGGCAAAGGAATCACTGTCTAGGTATCAACATACAATTATTTTGGGAATGTAGAAAATGTTGTATTGGATTCTGGTAAGGTGTGTGTTAGGTGTCTGTGCCAGAGCTTTACGGGTGCTGGTACAGGATAATAATAATAATTTATGTCTTTGGAGACTACAAATTGGGGCATGGGAGCACAGTATGCACTATAGATCAGTGTTAAGCTGATGTTGGACCCAACTCAGCAAGAATCTTAACAACAAGTTCAAAATTGTTTTGTAAATTTCACCGGAGAATCACAATAAGATTTTTTTCAATAGGTATTTGTTCACAGGTCGAAAGGCAGCACCATGTGCGGTTCTGTAATATAAGTATCGTGTGTGTTGATGTGTGCAAAAACCATGTGTGACATCATGCGCTAAGATGCTTGAATAAACTCTTTGAATAAAATCACTTATAACTTGCAGATTAAAAATAAAAAATATCACTACTTTAATCACACATACAATCAATCAGATACAACATCAAGCAAGTACATGGAACAAGTGCGGAAGGTTTCTAGCGTCGTGCTTCTTCAATCCGCGGGGGGATCCGTTTAGGGAAGATTTTTCTCCAGATAGTGTCGCTCCTTGATCTTTCCAGAAAGGGTTTGTGGAGTTATACAGGGTGTTTGACGACGAGATGAAAGGACAAATCCATCGAAGTCTTCAGGCTAGGCAATGGGGGAGTCGCCTCGTTTTCCCCGCCTCGGTGGCATTGAGTGAATGTATATGGCTGGATTCGAACTCGGGTCGGCGGACTGCGAAACGCGGACGTTTCCAATGGGCCACCGAGGATTATTGATGATGGTTTCAAGAAGATTGTCAACGCCTGCTGTCTTTGATCCTTCATACGAAAAGTTCAAAAACAATTCCCTGCATTGCCGAATTATTCGTGCCAAAAAGTCTTAAACAATCCCATTGTAGTAGGTGTGAGAGAACCAATTTAATAATTAATACTGTTCTTTTAGTTTGACAATATGGCAATGATCATGCTCGGAAGTCGTTACATTGTCTTACCAATAAAACTCAAATTTTTAGAATTACGCACTACAATACTCACAGATGCAATTCTCACCGTTTCACCGAAAATTTTTTCAATTATCACCCTTCGGGAAGATGTGCACCCATTTACCCTGTGAAGCACTGTGGTATGAAACCAACGTGGGTGCATCAAAAAAAAAATTGGCTTGCAGCTTTGAATAGCCACAATATAGTTTGTTTCGCATATATTTGCGGGGGCATGTATTCAATATGTTCAGGAACGTTTGTTAGATAATGGATTGGCTTCCAGGCTTTCATTATTATGTTCCATACGAATGTTTTTTGCACGATAAAATGTCATATGCAGCTAAAAAGATAACTGACCGGAAAGAAGCCACATGTGATCACGTTGTGCAAACAATTTAAATTGACTTTATTATTGCATTATTTTCTGAATGTGTTTGTATTGTGACCTTCAATTGAGAACGTTCCTGTACAATGTGGGAAAAAAATACGACAAGCTTTCAGAAAACCGACAAAATGAAATATATGAGCATGGATGAATTATATAAATAGGGGCTGGACGATGCTGGAATAAACAGTCCACACACCAAACACATTTTCTGATACGTTGCATTCGTTCCCCAAAACGAACACGATTTCATACCAACATTGTACCAGTTAACCTTTCAGAATGATCCTCAAACTGGGCCTCGCTGCTCTATTGTTCGCCTTCGTTTCGGGATCAATCCTTGATATTATCAAGGATACTCTCTCTGGTGACGAACTACAAGCGTTCGCAAACTTCAGAACCAGGTCTCCGTTTCGCTAGAAGCAATTGTTATTTGTGAAATAGTACACCAAAAATACAACATTGCACATTTGTTTTACAGCTTCAAGCGCGCGTACAAGGACAATAGCTCTGAGTTT
Organism: Pelodera strongyloides; assembly: GCA_036852015.1. NCBI lineage: Eukaryota > Metazoa > Nematoda > Chromadorea > Rhabditida > Rhabditidae > Pelodera > Pelodera strongyloides. The sequence goes on from JAANDG010000240.1 coordinate 124,302, forward strand.
GGGAAACGAAGAGGGCTGTTTGTGAAGGCCTATCGTGAGATGAAGTCTTTGGCAGCGGATAGCAAGAAAAAGGGATACGAACTGGGGGTCACGAAGTTCATGGACATGACTGATGAAGAACGTGAAGCTGTAAGTAATAAATATAGAATAATAATTTAGTTTGTTTCTTATTGTGTATGCTTTATAATACATGGGGGTCACGAAGTTCATGGACATGACCGATGAAGAACGTGAAGCTGTAAGTAATGAACATAAGAATGATAATTTAGTTTCTGTATGCTTTAAAATACGTGTTTGATGATTCGTGTCACATTTTGTCACTACTGTGTATGACTTTTGTTTAGGCAATCATTCCGAAAACCTTCGACAAGGACATCGGAGGAATCATCGGACCGGCACCAGACGCACCACAGACGGATCGCAGCAAAAGAGATGTTAGTCGTTTTAGTCGATAGAGATGTTAGTCGTTTTAGTTGAGTCACTTCCTTTTTCAAGAATGATGACCAACTCAAGCCTTTTATCTATTCGAGAAAAGCAGAATATCTGATAATTTAAAGTTATTCAATAATTAGAGGGTAGTTCTTTGTTGACCTTAATTCAGTAATATCAAGCAAATTGCGTTTCACACTTGGCACATGAGTACAAAACAAATGTTTCTGGGACACTCTCAGACAGAAAATGGTGCTTGGTTTCAGACTGTTTATGCCGATTGGCGTCTTTCAAACTGTATGCCAGCAATTCGTGACCAGGGACAGTGTGGGTCGTGCTGGAGTTTTGCGTGAGATTTGTTGTACACTATACGAGCTTTTAACATTACTAATACAATTCGCGGAGTAAATGATTGTGTGAACACGACAATTCACTTTTCAGAACTATCAACTCCATTGAGGTTCAGTACTGCGCTTTCCACAGTAACAATTTGTACCAATTCTCGGAACAGGTACAAGCTACTTGCGAAACACTACCCTTTAAATATCCAGTGAAACTTTTTGTCCTCTAATCTTCTCAAACTTTTTGTCCTCTAATCTTCTCAATTTTAGCATCTAATGGACTGTGAGACTCAGAGCAATGGATGCAATGGCGGGTACACAAATACAGCGCTCAAGTTTGTTCTGAAATATACGGATTTTTATTAGTTTGAAAGGAGAATGTCAGTAGTATCAAATTAATATAATGACAAGTTAGATAAAACATGTTTCTGAAGTAATTCATTTAGCTTCTCCATGGTCCGTGGCAACTGCTATAGATCGGCCTACCCGTACACTCATGTGAAGGGAAGCTGCAGGAATATTGTATGTTTACACATCAATCAGCAAGATACTGATGTTATGATGATGTTCCTTTTTTTACAATAAAAAAACATAATAACACCTGTTCAGCAAGCCTACCTGACCACTCAAACGTGGTGGTGGGTTACCGGCTCAACGTACCCCCAGATCACCACAAATGCTGAGTATTATGTGAGATATTTTGGACCACTCACCTTTAGTGAGTTCTACAGTTTTTGTCTGTGCATATTATCCTATAGAAGATGAACATCAGGCAAAATGAAGTAAAATAATCATTAAAAAAACTACTCGTCAAGATCTTTCAGTTATCTACATTCCGCAAGACTTCTATTATTACAAGAGCGGAGTGTACGTGCCGGATCAAACAAAGTGCAAGCCCACTTCGGCTGCCGCTGGAATCCATGCAATGACCATTGTTGGATATGGTAGGCTTATGTTTAGGAGTATTACTTATAAGCTATCGGTAGCTAGTCATTGGCCGAACTCTATTTGCGACGCGTAATCATTTAGGAGTGGATAACAACGGACGCGCCTACTGGATCATCCGCAACTCTTGGGGAACATCTTGGGGAATGAATGGATACATGTTTGTAAGTTGATGATAACGCAATTATCTTCGTAGGTAATCCTAGTATCTGCTTCAATTTGAAGCTATTCGCATGAACTGTTGATTGGTCGAAACCCTGCAGTGTGTTTAATGCTTGAGAATTCAATTCTCTTGCGAAAATGGGTCAAACCTAACTAACATTTTATACGTGTTTATTAACAGATTTGCTTTCTAGATCCAAAAGGGAGCAAACGCTTGTTATATGGAGGACAAGCTGTACATGCCCGTCGTTTATGGCAATACAAACTACAATGGTTGATGTACGAATAATTACGTCACAACTTTGGGTATTTCTAAGATCCTTGGGTATTCGGTTTTACTTCACTCACTGTCTGTTTCTTTCTTTGGGTGGGCGCTGTGTTGAAAATAAGTCTATTGTGACCATTCTTCCGCTACATACTAGGTAACAATTTTCCGATATATTCCAATGTTCGCGAGATTGGTTGAATAAACATTTACTTCTCCTAATTGTTACTTCATATTCAATCAATGTTTCTTGACACAATGATACTGGATGGGTCTCACCATTCGGCGAAAATATTGGTGTTTGGGAGGGTGCCATACTTATATTTTTTGCTATAGATTTTGCTACTGATTTTTGCGATACTACATAACTGTAGTTTAAAACAAACATACCACGACCTGTCGCTGAAGCGTTTCTGAAACATGGAAATAAAGGAAGTGAAACTGCACAAAAACTTTTTGGAGACATAATGGAGACAAATGTTTACACAATTAATTGCCATGAAAAATTCTTTGTTAAAACAATTCACTATTTCTATAACGTACCAAATGAGAGTTGTTGTCATGAAATAATAATGGTTTTTTTTTAGTGCATTCTCGTGGCAGAGCGTGAGTACCACAGAAATTTCATGGATGTTTCATGATTATTTCCACCGTGGATCAGCGTGAAACTAACAATAATACATTCGCTGATGTTAATAATAGAAACGATAATTATCAATATTTTATTCTTACGACAAACACACATCATTAAAATGTTCCGAATTATACGCCCGAAGTGATATGGAGATCGATATAAATACATAAAACACCCGTAAGGATAACTATGATATAAAAGTTCCTCAGTTTGAACGCAATGAATCACGTTAAAGAGATAGGTTCACTAGGATTTGCACCTTTTTGAATATTTTCTATTGATAGTATGACCGAAATCATTCTCAATTCGTCTCCAGCCCTGGTACACTATTTCCCTCTTAGCCACTGCTGCGGTACTCCAGTTGTTCTATAAATTCGAGCTAGCTTAGCTTTTTGAGCAAGCTCTCCTACCTCGGGGAGGAAGGGAAATTTTTTGCATTATGAACATTTTCTGCCATCCTATTAATATAAATTATTCAAAAAGGTGCAAATCCTAGTGAACCTATCCCTTTAACGTGGCCGGCAAGAAAAAAAATGATGTTCACTACATGTGCCCAATATGGACAAAAGTCAACATAGAGCATGAAACCAGCCCAATATGGACAAGATTGTAAATAAAGGATGAAACCAATGTAAATTGTCAGAATCTATGGTATGTTCGCCACACTTTGTTTAGTCTAAAAAAAATTACTCTGTTATAATACCCAATTATTACATACTTATGTATTTGAGAGGGAGGTACTACGAGGAACGGGGCTGGATCAAACTGCTGCCCTATCTGGTATTAATGTGCTGCAACTTTCCCGTTTATCTCGACTTGGGCTATGGTCAATCGCTCGTAAGGACACACGTTTGCTGTACCGTCGTGAATTCTGAAACTGTTGCATGAGCGGTTTATAAACAGAAACGTGGGTATTTTGTTTTATATGTTAGAAAGTCGGGCAGTTAATCAAACTATTATCCTAACGTTTGCAAATAGCTTGCCAGACGAAAGAGAAATGTAAAAACTTAAATTTCAGAAAAGCACAAATGATTAACCTAAAATAACAAAATTGGGGAAAAACTTACTCTTGCGCTTAGCAGGCCGAAACACACTTCCACAGACGTTCTTCTGGTAGCTGTTTCTCGTTCCCATTCAGAAGCAACCACTGGAGGCATTGGTACTAAAATATGGACACCAATCAGTAACATATAAGATTATCCGAGAGTCGACAGTCTCAGGTAAATTCATAATTCAGTTGTCATTGGACTTGCACTGCAAAAGCGGAATTAAAATGGACTCAGTCTAGTGTTTATCCTTCTATGCTTTCCTATTCTTTTTCTTAACACCGATGGTCTGTAGGTGTCATGAATCACATACATAGCCGACGTATGCTGACTTTTGCCGCAACTGTGACGTTGATATATAATTGTTTTTTTAACACCAATTAAATCGGCATGGAAAAAAGTTACTATTTCCGCTAACTCACTCTGGAAGCACTGCATGCACTTCGGATGTCGTCCACATAACATTTGTGCGGAAACTTGACGAAATCGCCGACCAAACAATGAATATATTATTATATTGGAGGCGCTAAAAAGGTTAGCATAAGCATGATATACTTCTCCTGTGAGAAAATTTGCCGTCTACCTCGTAGGAAAAATAAAGATGCAAATGCATGAACACAGAAACTGAAAGAGCCGTCATGAGTCAGCGAAACGAAAAAACGCGCAATCAAGCCCATCAAACAAAGTAAAAAAAAATCACTTACCTATTCAAACAAACAAGTAGATTTCCTATTGATATCCGACTACTGCTGGGCGCTGCCAGGCCAAAAGCTTCAATAATATTGTTAACTGCTGCTAGCAGATTGAATACGACAAACGTGAGTATCATGACGAGAGCCATCACCGTGCACCTGGAAGAACTGAATCTGGGAAATAAACAGAAAATAACTGGTGGCGAAAAAGTCAATACATAGAGTTACAATCGAATCAGATGGTAGAGAATTTTTTGGATTTTATTGACTCTGTCGGCTACGGAATTAGTTGTTTGCGGCCAATGTTTGTGCGCACCTTTATGGTGTAATAAATTATTATTAATATATTATTATTATTATATATAGTTGCTTCTGGTAAACGAAAAATTACCGTCTATCCCTTTCTTCTCTCGTGTTGTTAGTTTGTAAAGACCGTCTTATCCTATAAGCTCTATGCACAGCTAAGACAACGTAAAAGTTGAGCACAATCATTGCCGACCATGGAATGAACAACACAAATAACGAGTACCCGTAGGTCATGTAGAACTGAAAAAAACAACATAAATTCAGTGGAATGAAGAGTTGCGATAGTGGTCACAAGTTTCATAAATGCAACAGCGACGAACCTTGATATAAAGCTGACTTTGCCGTAGTTCAGTAGGCCTTAACCGCCCAGTGTCGTCAAGTTGTAATTCGAAAAACGACGGAATCTGGAAATAACTTGTCATTTGACCCTTTTATCTTAGTTTCTCTGGTAGTATACCACCAAGCAATATTTTGTTCTGCTGGTCTTTACTGATTGATCGATAGATCGCTTGACTGATTTAATGTACTTTCGAGCGCTGCAAACGCCCGTTCTTGTCGACCCTATCTCTATGCATGGGTCACAATTGTCACACCGAAATATATAGCTGACTCACTTTATAAGCGATGCTGACAACACATATTAAAATAAGAATAGTCATCGCCCGTCGTGGAGTGCACCATATTTTACTGTGAAGAGGATAGTTGACCGCCAAGAATCTAAATCGCAAACATAAACAGGCCGTTATCATGAGGAAACTCGGAAAATAAATTAGTTAAGAAAGAAAGCCTAGACACCACATAATTGCCTACCTATCAACCGTAACTGCAACGCATGTCCACACTGATCCCATCTGCGCTGTTAATGACACGGGATACGTTATTAAAGTTGATGTCCAAAAGAAGTGGCACATGGGCCCTCGGTTTCCCTGAAACGGCCACATTTGTTTTTTTTCTCGCTGTGAATAACATACATGTAGTTGCATTGTGTACACTCCCTTTATCAGGTAATTATTATGTAAAGTGCTTGATTTGCATTTTGAAATCTTACCTGCTCGACACAAACTTGCATTGGTAAGTAAATTAGAACACTCATTGTGAGTAGAAGGAGGTCAAACCAAGATAGACCTGCCAGATACAGATTCAGAGAAGACCGCATCTGCTTTCGAGAGAACACAGCTGAAATCATCGTTGAATTGACATCACTTTTGTTAGTGTTAGTGTATGCCCAAAAAAGCTTTCCTCTAACAGGAAAAAACATACTTATTTGTGAATAGTTGCTTACGGAAAATAATACCTGATTCAGAAGCCGGCTCGATTTTTTTATATGACAACCGATTCCGTCTTCCGGTTAGCAGTTAGTGAACAAGAATATTAGTTCATAATTGTTGAGTTGTCACTCACCGATACATAGCATTGCGGCCATGATTCCCCAGACACAAACGATAGGCAATATCACTCCGTAAATCCATTTGGGTATTTGTTCCTCAAGAGTCATTGTCTCATCATCCGAAGCATTCATTGCAAAGCAGACTGAAATAAAGTCCTGATCATTGAGTGAAAATGTATAACGCCTGAGTAAATCAAGCATATAACGAATAACAGGAATTTATACTTGCACCTAGAAAGGGGAGACGAAAAAAGTGTTCAAGGTAATTGCCAATAACAAAAAAAGTGGAGTTTCACAAACGAATAAAAAACTGTGTTTCAGAAACGTGTGAAATAATGATAGAGTTAGTAGTAGAGTAGTGAAAACAAATTACGCAAAATTCAGCACTCATACACTCATGCCATCAGTATCAAAACAATAGTGTATATCCATACGTTACTTATCCAGTGTCAATATGAGAAAACAATATAGATTTTATCGCCGTTATTATTGCCCCAATTGTTTATGACTAACTTGTGTTTTGTGAAGTGAGTCCCAAATCACATTATGAGATCCTAAATTTTCTTCTGGTAAATAGTGAGCAATAAAACAAATTAAAAATTCTCGCACTCGTTTTGGATATATTGCATTCATATGTGTGTGATACTCTGGGTTCGTTTAAGTAAATAAAATGTGGAGGAAGTTTGGGGTTTCTGCAATTGAAAAATAAGGAACATTTGGTGAATCGCTGGAAGAGTGTGAGAATCGGGGGGTATTTTTCAGCAAGCAGCCAAAACAAAAGCTACGGTAGATTATAGAAGAGAGTGTGAGCTTCCCACTCATAACAATCCCTTTATTCGGTCATTCATGCGCGTTAATTTGTTGCAAATATACTGCAAAGTGCACGTTTTTGCATTGATTACTAACTACCTTGTCAGCGGTTCGGCGAACGAAGGCATTCATGTTTTTCCAAGCAAATAGGACAAAAATGTACCACGTCAGTACGAAATCAGACAACAACGATCGTTCCCGTATGAATGTTTACGAAGCGTTTGGCGTTAATAATGAATCTAGGAGAAATGGTTCGGAGAATGCGTACTGTTCTGAGTGAGTCGGAAGCCAGTTTTCAAAGAATATGTGGGAAAGAAAAGATGAGATGCAGGTTGTTCTCTCTAGATTGGAACTCTTTGTCTGGACATAATCGCAAGGGTTCCTAGTCATGAATCTGTCTAATCTTTTATTTCAATTGTTCTTCAAGGAAGTAAGAATATAAAGAATATCACGATGAAGAATGAACTAGTTATCAAGTTCAAAAGTATAATCCTACAATATAAACACAATGAAGCAAGATGTAGATATCATGATCAAAAATGTAATCTTACCTTGTTTCTTTGTGATATACACTATGTACTATGCATAAGGGGGAGGGGGTGCGAATTTTTTAAGTATATTTGTTGGCAAATTAGTCTGAAGGAGGTCTTCACAAATCAAACTTTTTTTCGGACATAAACCTCAATACATTCTAAAGAATTCCTTATATATTGATTCACATTGTTTTAGGGTTTCTAGTTTAAAATACGTTTGTGTTCTGATCTAAATTTTAATAGTCTGGCTAAAATTTGTGCTTCATGCTTAATAGTTTGAAACTGTTCCGATATTTTATAAAATTTATAAGGAATTGGGGCAAACAATCAACTAAAAGAGCTCCATAAAAAAGGAAAACCCCCACTAGTATTACGCTACATAGGGTCGAATCACGTACACACAGATATAGAGGTGGCAAATTGGCAAGTAATTGCTATGACAAGATATGCACTTTACGTAGTACTTGCAACACACAAAACTTCACACAATCGTTCATAATCCTATTTTCTTTAATAAAACATTGCAATTTTGAAAACTAATTTTGTAAATAACTTGAAAATAAAATGTTAGACGTGGGTCACGCCACACGGACATTTACATAGTGTCCTGCTACCGCATATAGATGGTTAATGCCTGAGGAATCATGAAAATATGGCTACAGCTCAAGCTACATACACTATGAAGTTATGAAGTAATCAAACAAGAAAACACTACGGGAAAAGTTATTCATCGAAATGAATGTTAGGCTGCGCAAGTTTGGGTTTACAAGCCAGCTACGATAGGCAAATTAAAAAGAATATGCGTGGATTATTCTAAATCAAGTATTATAAATACTGTAAATAATGAATGGGGCTGAAGTTTTAAGAAAGTTAGAGTTTAACGTTGAACATATAATGTTTGAACGATGAACGAAGATTTCCGTTGTAAATTTCGGCATTGAGAGGAAAAATTAAAGCTACCAGTTATGTATTTTGATCTTCATAATTCCGCTAACAATGAATAAGGGGAACCTAAAACTTTACTTTCATATATATATATTAAATGCAAGAAACCGGTTGGGATTACTGTGCCTTAAGTACATTAAAAGCACACGCTATAGATGGAAGAAATCACTTGGCACCGGCTGTTCTAATTAAAGAGCAAAACAATAGGTTGTAGGGCAAAATGGGCGGTAGATTATCACCGGTTTAACAAAGAAATCACAAATCCTTCGACAAAAGAAGTACCATTGCACTACACCACACCTCATGTCCTGAATGGCCATTTGGACCTCTGGATTAAGTGGATCAGTTTAACTATTATGTCGAGTTCATACAAATGTGAAATACTACGAATTTGTCAAATTTGAAACAATACAAGCAAGGTTGCAGCTAAATTTATTAAACTGGAAAAAGGTACTCCTCTTTAACCAAGTATCTATCACATTCCACGGCTAATTCTATTGATGTCTACACAGGCAAATTATCATAACAATAAACGACGTGTATAATTAATTCACTCATGGCTCCGGCTAATCAGAACAATTAGCATCGTAATGCATCTCCATCTGAGGTATTAATGTGTGAGGAGCGGAATCACTTTCTGTCTGAATATGACAAGCCCCCGCTGGTAATGCATTAGCTTTTTTTTATCAAACACCACATTGTACTATGGACGTGACCCCTTAAGCATTCTGCCAATTAGTTTATTATTGAAGTTTGGAAATGGATTTTAAAATCAACGTAAATAGACAACACGACGATACTTCTCAAACAGTGGAGGCATTTGATAATTGAGCGGAAAAGGACTGGAAATGCACTATTTTAAAGAATGAAAGAAAAATGAAGCGTGTAATAACAACACACACATAAATGAAGAGAATAATAAATTACATATAGAGATTTCTCATCGGAAGAGTGATAATTGAATGTTTTCACTATACAACACACTCGTTTCGTAAAGTAACAACTTCCCAAAAATATAAGTACAAAGTAGATGGAGTGTCACATTGTTAAGGAGAAACTAGAAAACGTGTGCATACAATTATGAGCTTATGAGTTGTATTTCGCGTTTAGTCTTCGATTTGTATAATGGGGGATGGATTGAAAAGGGAAACAAATGGAGGAACTATGCATACTTGAAATTGCACAAGGGCTCCGTAAATGTTATACCTAAGAGAAATTGTGCTTGTTAATCAGAATGTGAATAATCCCTACGCATCCCAGCAATTAAGGAAAAATGTGTGGAAATGTGAGAAGTTAAGCTAGCTAGTTAGAAAGAACGAATAAAATAACTGATATTTTACATATACATATGACCTAATGAATGCCAAAAGGCAGGATCCCTTATTAATTCATAAAGAATTGTTTCAAAGTGCGTAAAGATACACACTTATGGTGTGTTATTTTTGCTCAGTAATGAGTATACTAAAATACTACGAATTTCCGCTTGTTGTTCTCCACATCTATTTGCTTCAATTTTTGCCGCTTAAATGTTAGTATTGCCGAAATATTGCGGTCATTTAGTAGAGTAAATGCACCTTCTCGAGGAGTGATTTCCGAATGACTTGTCCATTCTTTTATGTACTTCCTTGTCAAACTGCTTTATTACAGTTTCAACTGGAAAGATTTCTGTATGCACAACACTGTAGCTAAACAGTCAGTTCATACTCAAGTAAAATGGGTGTAAACATGGAACTTACATATATGCGAACAGGATTCCTTATACAGTATATAGTATATATTTGCAATCGGGAAAACACGGGAAGGAACTAACCCTGGTAGCCGAATAATCAACTACGCATTTTTTAAAAGCATTGAAATATATTTGCAAACTTACAAAAAGAACAAAATATTGTTGACATAGTCATAAAGGGGATTAGAATGTACATTCGACGAGATAGAGTAGTATATGACAGAATGCAAATAAAATCTTTACAAATTTTACCTTCATTGCATGCACCTACTTAGGACAAGGCATTTTTAGTAGCATGTGACAAAATAGGCTAACTTTATTTCACAATCACAAATAGTCCAACGACCAAGCGAGGGTCAGTTTAACATTTTTTAAGAGTCAGCTGTCTGTCTCGTATCATGGAGTTTGATCACTGATCTGTTTATCGGAAATTGTTGTTAATTAAAGCGAACGTCACAGTGGTGGATGCGAACACGACGACTTTTCCGGAAGACAATAAACAATGCATGAATTCAATAAGATATAAACTGCAGAGGCAACTGACACACTCTAGGTGAATGAAAAAATAAAATGTATTACAATTCGTGGATTCATGGTACTCATCAAAATCGTAAACGCTAGCTTCAAAGGGATTTTTAGCGAATTCTACATAGCCTGAACAAGTACAAATAATCTTGAATTATGAAAGCGTATTTTTTAAATTTTGTATTGTGTTAATTGTGTGGTACTCGATATAGCCTCAATAATCACAGTATTAAATAAAAAATGACGATTGAGCGATAAATTGAATTTATGGTTGTTGCTCTAGTTTGCCGCGAAACACAGAATGTTCAGGATATACACATAGCATTTACATCGTTCAACTTCACAACAAGCTGTCATCAATGTTTTGCAGCACCACGCTGTGCCAGAGAGCTACGTATCCGTGCCACTGATATCCAACACCTACATGCGTCAGTGAAAGTTACTGTGCAACGTGGATTCAAAAAGGGCGATTCGCCAACAGTGTTTTCGGCCTCCCTGGAACTTGCTCAGAGGGATGCTAATATGTCCGAATGATTTGACATTGACGGTGAAACATTTAATTTCGTACTGTTTGACGACGATTTGGTCCTGATGGCTAAATATAAAGGTACACTGCAGTGGAACCTGGATGAGCTAATTCAAGTAATTTCGGAAATTGATCTTGAGATCCACACAGACAAGGCCAAGCGGATGGCTACCGATCACTACAGCGTCCTCAAGGGCGACCGCCAACGAACTGGACAGACCAAATCATTTGGACGTGCATGGAATCGCTTCACAAGTTGCAGCTGGTTCATTGCGTGGTCGCGAACTGCGCCGTTGGCGAGCCAACAACTGATATAACGTTCTTCAATGTATGGTAATTCTCTGTACTAGACAAGCAACACGAAGAAAAAGAGAAAAAAAAGAGAAACGTATTCATTGCGCAACCTTTTTCTAAAAGAATTACGACTTGGACCGCTCTCCACTGCTTAACATAAAATTGACTATTCATAAACTTGTCGAGCCGAGATTGTTGGATACTAATTGTAAGTTAATTTGGCTTTGTCACTTGCTATTTACCAATAAAGAGCCGAGTTTGAGTTCAAATAACACATTGTACACGTCGTGAAATGTTTTTTTTATGTTGAGAGTATTTCAGCGTAAGCTCGAAATAAGCCTTTTTTACACATGATTACCCTTTTTATCGAAAAATAGCACGAACGTATATGTTTTAATGAGCACGTACAGCTATGATGATCAGTAAAACAACTATTCAGACGGTTTGTGGAAACCTCAAATGTACAAGGGCGTGCAAAATTAGTATCTTATTACACATACATATTAATTATCGTATTAAGTGTCGACACGATGTTCTATCGAGTTATTATTAACCTCTTACGTAATTAATTATACTCGTTTTGGGGACAGAATGCCCCCCATTTATTCTAATTTACAAAGACATTTGTGCTGCAAAATTCAGTGACGCAAGTGCTATAAAGAGCACAATTTTTCCAATTTTATGTAAAGTGGAAGTACAAAAACCGTTTCAGTTTTTTTCCTTATTGCTAAATAATCCCCGCTTTTATGAACAATTATGAACAAACAATAAAAAAAGAATGTCAGATAAAGGAAGTTGTACATTGTGTTTATAATATTTTACCAGGGATAGCCATCAAAATATAGGAGTTATTCTTGGTAGTCACAACGCTCCGGTAGAATAGATTTCTTTAAGAGGAAGTGAATATCCAGAGCAATTTTTCCGGCTACGCTTCAGCACTTCACTCAGCAGCTTCATCTACTTCATTCACTTAGTTCGCTTTCACAAAATGCAAATTGAAAAATATGCAAATCGAAAACAATAAGCCAGATTAAATAAAAATGGCACTTCCAAAGAAGGAATTCGCTACTGAAGATTGAGAGTTGCTTTGAATACTATTTTCTTCAAGGTGGTTACCATATTTCTTCAAGGTGGTTACCGCATCTGGTTGCAATTTCTTTTGATAATTGCTGGAGAATTTTCGATTCGCAATGTTTAAAAATAAAGGAGACATCAGTGCCTTTGGTTATGTCATTTGTAATGAATGTAGTGGTGATAATTCACAGGTAAATAACCGGTTGTGCGACTTCTGAATCACATAAAAAGACGAGAGTATTTCCTATTGCACTATAGTAAGCCTGTCAATGCTTGTTGGTTATGAACGTAAAATTAAACATAAAACCTAATACGTGTATGAATTTTGCCTACAGGTTCAAGGAAAACAACTAACAATCTGATAATTATAACATTTTTATGTGCAATTGTTAAGGGTGACTGTACAGGTACTTATTGTTAGTTAGATATCAAGAAACTAGCAAGGTTCACTTTGCCAATAATAAGAAAGTTGAAAAAATGTACTTAAAAATGGAAGAAATGACGATATTTGTGACGATATTTGCTATTCTCAGACTCACAATCAAATTGTGCAAAAAAATGTAGTGAACAGCTCATTGAACACTCATACAACGGCGTTTACGTCTACGAGTTCAGAAATGGCTCTGCTGGATTTTCTCAAGAACAAGAGAATTCAGCAAGCAATGTTCTAATGACATAAAAAGAGAGGAAGTGCGTATGGCCGCTTGTAGTATCTCGTATAAAATGCATAACGTCTTCTCCATATAGCCCACAGCCTCATTGTGCCGAACTTTGGTCAGGAAAGTGTTAATTGTGAACAGTCACGTTTGATTCACTCCAATTAGTATCCCAATAGTGACATGTCAGAAGGGCCACTGACCTCTGACAAATGATGGATCGCCGTACATAGAAAGTAATGCCGAGAATATTCATATAGCCGAACACGCTCGAGCTTAGTACGCAATTAAGTAGTGGTCGGCTAAATTTATAGGAAAAGCTGCATAGTGCTATCCAGCACGTACTGCCGATTGTTCACAAATTAGCACATAGTGTCGTTTCTGTCTATGACCAATTGTGCTATAGAATAATCTAATATATAGGAAGGGCATCCAAATGTATGTCACAGACAACTGAAAAGCGCTGTAAATTCAGTATTACAACATGTACGAAACCGTTCAAGCTTTATTTGTAGTAGTTGTTCGGGTGTAATTGATTCATACAAACCAGAACAACCAACCATAGGTCTAAGCGTGGTAATTTATAAGGATTTCAACTTGGAATCGAAATTCACAATTAACAATTGTTCTGTCATGTGACTGAACGTGTTTGGATCAGTCTGGAAACCAAACTAGTTCCTCATTAAAATACAAAATATAAAGCGAATCACGCACAGGCTAGAACTCGGTTTGCTGCAGACATCACCAACGGATGAAACTAAATGACTTTTCCTTACAGAAAAGTGTGGAACTGCTCTGTACACTTCCTGGCCGACCTAAAGGAAGCCACGGTGAAAATGTTTTGTTAACGCTAACGCGTTTTGTTAGTGAATGACCTAAAGGAAACATCGCCATACTGGTTTACACCCTATATATATGTAATGTTGTGAAGCAAGCATTAATTTCTTGGTTTATCAACGAGCTTAATAAATGGTGCAGTTTGGGTGTCAGCAGTTTCTTGGTAAACCAAAAAGAAATTGAATGTGGTCTCTTCTCTTTTGAACCCCATCACTGACAGATTAATTCACAATTTGAATGCTCTATTCTCGATTGCATGTTCCAATTTTTGCAATTGCTTCTTTGGATTGGCGTGAGAAGGCCAATCTTCTGCAAACAAAATGAACTCTTCAAATATTCACTCAATTGCTTTATTGATGACTTCAACACATGCAAATTAACACTGAGACAAGCGGCCAGAAAAAGTAGCCGAGAAAAACGTCCGCATCAATGTTAAAAGCCACTAGACCAGAAATGTCTGAACTATTTCAGGGAAAAGGGATCAAACATGAGATTGTCACTCATTCATAGATTACACAAAATTACTCGTTACAACGAGCATGACAGTGTGCCAAATTGGGGAAATCCGGACAAAATTAATGTGGTTTCCAAGTATTCGGACAAATTTACCGTATTTTACGACTTGGCGAGACCCATGTATTAATTTCTCATGTCAAATATTCAATTCAGTGAAAATAAGGTAAATTTTTCTATACTTGGAAGGGAACGCACAGTTGTCTTTGGCACACTTGGAAACCCCATAAGGATCTGAACAACATTAGGCAAAAACAATTTCCAAGCGTGAGTGGATTAAGGCTGCATTACGTTCATGCATTAAAGAAGTTTTTAAAAACAAATCATGTCTGGAAACTTGTTTCGACCAGAATATAGAGTACGAAATGAATGAAGAAATGCACCAAAGGTAAACATTTTCGCACCCTTACAGAAAAACTATACATTAGTACCAATAGTTTTCGGGCAAACAACTCTTCTATGACAGTCGCAGTATTCACAACATAGCTACAACCGACCACTGTGATGTACCAGCTTCACGAAGTATTCAAATTGTATGCTTTTCCAAGTACCTTCTTTTCTAATCCATAAGTTCAACGTCATTTTACATTGCTAGAGAGGTACCCGGTTTTCCTAGAGATGGTGAACAATTATTTCGGCTGACTGCATAATTTCTACTTTGCTACCTGGAAACACCTACTTCTGTACGGTATTTTTTTGGAAAAGGAGCACTGCCACAGCACTTCGTAAAAAACAACGTATGTTTTTAGGACCCACGCAGGTATTTTTAGGGACTATTTCTCTTGCATGAACAACCTGTGCATTCCTTACTTTGTGGATGATTGGTTGATATTAGCATGTTTTGTTTTTGTTTGGTAATAAATATTCATATAAATTGCATTATAACAACCGAATTTGTTTGTTAACAAACTATGCTTTCGGAGACGCTAAGCAGGTAAACTGATTCGATTACGCAATTAGTCGAATCAAGTCGAGTAAAAATTTACCTCACTTTACTCCACCATGTCATTTGTTGCCTTGCCAATTCGATATAGCGATGATAAAATAATAATATTACTTTCCGCGGTTTTCTTCGACTTCTGGGAACAAAAACTGTATGGTCTTTTTGTTGAATAAGTAAGACATCTTTTTTCAAAATTTCCAATAGTTCATCTGTTTTTATTATGTTGCAGGTAGTTCTCACCTGAAAATGAATATTTTTGTTGAAGAGAAATAGACAAGACACATAAAAATAATCAAATGCATTTTCCAGCGCTTACGTGGATAAAATATGTTACTTATAGATTTCGATTTTTAATATTGTGTGGGTTCTGGTACCGCATTTGGCGGCATATGGTAATCTATGCTGTCCAACAAACAGCCTAATTGTGTCGCAACCGTGAGTGGACTGATTCTATCCAAATGGCCGCCTTTAATGAGATTTTCCCCCCAGCCCTCCAATTAGAACTAGTTGGCAAAACAAATACCGCCACTCAAAGCATTGGCTTATGATACCATTTTCAGCAAGCAGAATAATTAGCCCATTTTGCCCACCATAGCGAAACCTTACATACGGTACATTTGTCCTTGACAGAAATACCGTCTTCTTAAGAAGTTCAGTCTCTTGCACATTCAATCACGTTTTTTTTCTCATATTTGAATGACTTTAGAGCAGGTCAGTTTCGCAACACATGTTGCATAATTTGTCTTGTGTCTCATTTTCCTTGGTCAGCTTCAAGACGAATTAACGGTTTGCGCTTTTATATACGTCGACTAGCCACCAGGCCATGCACAACAAATACCGTTATTTCGCGTGCTACTGATGTGCATCATTATTCTTCGAATTATGCAATTTTGGAAACACATTGTGCATAGTTTGATGTAACTAATTTCTTTGGCGTTTCTTACTGATGACATTGAAAATCCTTCCTCGCCAGCTCCATGGAGATTTTAAAGAAAAACACTATATTTTAAACAAGACAAAGCTCATGTTTTTTTGCAGCTAGGATACAGATGCATTCATATGCAACGATTCAATAAACGAAAGCTTTATTCGTTCGATTGTGGTTCCACGCAAACTTTCATGCAAGCATTATTTTGTATTAAACCATTATTTTCACTCCAACGGTGAATATGACGCACTTCCTGATTAACTCGGACATGCAGCTTACAGCATGGAATACATAAGAATCAACTGATATAGTTTATTGTCTTTTCTTACACCATGTACTATTTAGCATCATATGTAAATCTCTATCAACGATTTAATACTCATCGTTAGCTTGTGTTTCAGAAACTTGGACATCATAATTTCCAACAAAAGAGAGCCCGCATCGAAAAATTTATTTGTCCACCTGGAAACATCACAAATACTGACATAACAAGAAAATCGAAACAAATTATGATCCAAAAATGCAGCTTGCTATTAGACTTCCATATTTCCGTATGTAATTAAGCCTGCGCTTATTATTTTGCGTATTGTTTTTAAAAACAATTTGTCCTCTCTGAATAACAAAAATAAATAAATAACAACAGTTTATAGTAATGTTGTACGCGCATCAAAGGAAGCACATGGTTTCATAGCTTTTTTTGAAACGTTCATGATATTCTGAATTCTATGCGAAATATAGTCACAATAAAATTGGACTATGCTAACAGATGTCAATAATGCATAACAAAAACAGCAATATTGAACAAATATAATATCGTTTGAATGTGAATGTGTAATTATAATTCAATATTATGATTTACAAGCATATATGTGTAATTCTCCGCAATTGGTGCTTTAAGTTTTAGGGTATGAGGAAAATTTATAATGCCGTAAAGTTCTCTCTTTGGCAGACAACTCATTGTCACTAGGATTGAGACATAAAAACGACCCACTGGGGCCATCACTAGCACTTCACGGATAAGAGATTTGAACAGCTGATATCTTACTCTTTCATTATTTTTTCCGCTTTTAAATTTCTAAGCTTTATTTTTTCGAACAGTATGTTTTAAATAAATAAATAAATCTTACGCTTCAAGAGCCTGCACTTTTATTCAAGGGTGAAAATACAGTTTCAAGGCTTGCTTATGACATTATGAAATGTTTCGTATCTTTTTCACAGATAGTCTAATAGAATCTCTATAAAAGCCGAACTTCGCACGAGTTCGTTGTTAGTAAATTCATTAAGATGGGCTAAGACCATTTGAAAAACCTCCCTTTTATCTTAACTACCATCTGCACCAACTCTCCTTTGGTTCGTTAACTAAATTCGACTGCATTCATTAAGTTCTGAGTACACATTCGGAAGGCTAATTTGAATATCATATAAAGCAAACTCTTGTTTCTCACTGCATAGTGCGACTTCACATCTGTCTGTAATAACTTGTATTATCGAGCTTATCTTGCGCTAAATTTAACGCATGTATAATCTTCACTAATTATAATTGTGCTTTTAGAATGCACCGATGAGGATGTTTACAAGAAGAAATTACTTCTTCCATCTAAGATTAATACAATGCTTCGTACTGCTCGCTCTGATTTATCTACTATACACCTACATCCAGGCAGCACGCCGTCAGGTAACATCTACATTACGTTATGACAGAAGTATGAAGTTTAAGTATATGCAGATATACCAGGATCGATTGTTCCGTCTAATAATAGAGTATACACGTTATTTATTTATTTACTTTATGTATTGCTATTTTAAGTATTCGTCTGTGACTAGATGAATATATAAATTCTGCCCAAAACACGTTTTGAATTGAAAGTTGAGGGTTTGCTTCCACAGAGCTATATCACACAAATAAATCCATCTTTGCTATTGTTTTCTACAGTGGTGGCACCCGTTCAAGAACTAAGAGGGGCTTCAATCAAGGCTAAAATAAGTTTTGCAGCTTTCGTATCTTTTTATACCGAAGGAATGTCGGTGCACTAATCCGGTCACAGGAGATGTCTACGATTTCTGCTATGAATTGCCCGAAACAAAGGAAAGAGGCCGGAAATTTAACTGCTCACACATCAGTACCGTGGAAGATCTAGGTAATTTTTTGTTAATTCAATTAGAAATCAAAGACTAAGTAGAGCTCATTGAGGCTTGGAGGTTGCTTTATTTTGTAAGAAGGTGCATATATGTATCAGTAGAAAAATTCAGCTTTAATGTGCGCTTCTTGAAAGGAGATCGGAAAACATCTGAACGCATGACCCTTGCGTGTAATAACTTGGACATCTTTTACCTTCTATGTAAAGATAAAGAGATAAATAGTACCGGGCTATCTCAACCGAATCCGCAGGAACGGTGCTCCGGGTTCATTTCTGAAGCCGGACTAACTTCCCGGATGCCAATTTTCTCGGGAACCTTCTATGTAGATTAAGCTTATATTAAGCATACCTCCAATTTTCAGGTCTTGTATCTTCATACGAAAAGTCCTACGTGAACCTCGAGAGCGAAAGTCTTCCAACGCCTGTATTTGTGACTGTTTTTTCCGATAATCACTTCCTGGAAGGAAGACAACTGGTTCCGTTGTTGTTATATACACGATTATATGTGGCACTATTTAATATTCGAAGGCATTCATTGTGTACACAGATATGTTGATATGAGTCATTATTCAGTGCATGAACACCTAACAAGTGAATTTTAAATCTAATCCTTCACTGTACTTTAGAAAATGGAAATATAGAAAGTGCATCCTAATCCAATTAAACCCGTTCTTTAAAGTAGCCAAATATTATTTTTAATTTTCATTTTCCTGACTACTTTAGTTGTCTATCATTAAAAAAAAGACTACTTTAGTTGTCTATCATTTAAAATAATAGGTCAAGTTCTAGTTGATGAGCATCCGTAAGCATTGGCCACAACAGAAAGTCATATTTTATGACTTGGGACTGAAGCCTGAGGAGAAGGATTTCATTTTGAACCTTTGCAAAGTGGAATATAGGCATGTTATCCTTATTTAATGCTCACACGAGGTCACATTTGAGCATGGCTACTGTGCTCAATAAAGCATATACGTATTATATATAAATATGGTTATTATTTGAAAGATGCCACAAAATTGATACTGGTCAACAATGTTAGTGCTAACACTAAAAAAAAAATCAACATTAAAAAAAAATCAACATTTAATTTTTTTTTCATTTTTAGTGTTAGCAACATGAGTTATGCAATTGATGTCGTGGTATTTACAACATCGTAAGCTTTTTCAGAACGTTCGATCTATCAAGATATCCTGACTATGTCGGTAATTTATATGAGTACAGATGGAAGCCCATTATTATTGCGGTGAGCTATATTTACTCTCATTTAGCCCCTTATTAGTTAAGGTATTTTTTTCTAAACACGATCAATTGCTCGCATTTTATTCATTCGTGTCGCCTGTATTTTAAATGCTGATTTGTTTCGTTTCCTCTTTTTGTGAG
The DNA here is from genome assembly GCA_036852015.1 of Pelodera strongyloides. Classification (NCBI taxonomy): domain Eukaryota; kingdom Metazoa; phylum Nematoda; class Chromadorea; order Rhabditida; family Rhabditidae; genus Pelodera; species Pelodera strongyloides. Next base: position 144,340 of record JAANDG010000240.1, read on the forward strand.
TACATTCCTGATGTAATATAGTACTAAATTATTATTCAGGAAACCCTGAATGAGTTTGGGGCAATTTGGTACATGGACAGCTCGATTGTTTTCAAGAAAGCCGATTTATCTCATGTCTACAAGGTGGGAAATGCACTTCAGAAGTTCACAACGCTACTAGACTTCTATTTGGGTCGAATTTTCTCACTGCTTCGTAGCCCACACAAATTTTGTTGTGGTGGTCTCGCTGAGTTATTTCAAACCGAGACAATTATTCACAATATTGTGGGAATGAATAATTGGATAGTGTTTTCTAGTTTATGCATGTAGTAAATGGACATTACAATAACATACATGCTCAACTGTAGTATGTGCAAGTGTACAACTGAATTCACTGCATACTCATCAATTTTTTTGTATCTTGTGCCTTGAGCAATCAGTACACGGAGCCGGATTATTTGCAGGAGTCTTTCTTTAGCCGAGCTGAGACAGAAAATTATTAGACTTTTGAAAATAAACTAATTCCTTCTTGATTCATATTATTCATTTAGTTGGTGGAATGTCGAAAAGACATTCGCCGTCCACTAAGTGTTCCCACGGTAGAGGAAAGGGACAGGAGAGAAGAAATTACACCCCACGAGTCCGGCTGGGATAAAATAGAGTGGGAAGTCAACGTTCAAGAGTGCAAAAAGGTAAACCTAGTATTTTTGGGTAAAATTGTAGAATACTACGTAGTTTGATACCCCAAAAGGAAACATGCTACAACCAACAAAGTGGTACTATTTTTCCGACAGCAGAATACTAATCCAACAAAGAAAAATAAGACCCCATAGGACCCCCAATTTTGTAAAATAACACTCCTATTTAGGTAGATGGTACCCCAAGCCAAAAATAGGAAATAACTACCCCCCATTTCGATTAATTCCCGAATTTTTAAGCAAACCTTTTGTTGTAAATGACTACCCCACTGTTGTAGATGAGTACCACACAATTTTATGTTTATACTTTATGGTTATCTTTCAATTTGCGCTGGATCAAAACAGGTCCACCGTAATGAATCGCACAACCTCAAAGCTAACTAAACTTATAGTTTTTTTTTGCAAGACACTTACAATAATTTATATGGCGTCAGATGTGCAAACAGAATCATCCCTAAATCACCATTTATGTCAGCTAAATTCCAGATGTTATCATGATTCAAATATTCTATGAAATGTGTGGAATTGTATGTAACGTCATAATCTAAATGTATTTTCAGTCAGCTTATTTGTTTCATGGATACACTGGTCACGGGATTTATCCAGCAACTGCACCGCGTGCGTTTTTAATTCTACTTTTGTCTATACAAAAAAGTGATCTAATTTACTGAATGATTTGGTGACTATAAATGTACTACCACAGATCATATAATGCAGAAAAGTCATCAAATTAAAGACCTGTGAGGTAGCGACCATTGTATTTATATTATAATAAAAAGACGGGCTTAGCTACGCAATGAAAATCCGTGTTTAGATATCTATTCGTACTTCCCGACAAATCATGTGGAGATCAAAAAACCCAAGTCAAAGATGTACGAGGCCGGTTTCGTATTCGCGGTGAAGACACGGGACACTGTTGAAAATATACTTAAGTGGTTTGTTCTTCTACTCGACTAACTTTGTATTTTAAAGGGACGAGGTGACCGGTTTGACCCTTAACTGCACAGTATGAAAAACATAGTGTTGGAAAAATCCGACGAAAAACGCTGTTTTCAGCGAGAAATGCATTGATAAAAAAAGTTGCCTCCGATCCAATGTCCACAGTTAGCCATAGAAAACCAAATGTTATAATGCCCGCTAGGTATTCGCCCGATTAATTAGTGGAATAACGTTCGTCGAGTAATTATCAGCACGGCCATATGCTGGACAATTACCAGGGTTACGGTGCGTATTGGTTCGAGGACAACAATTTTCGTCATCATGTTACTCGCTGTTGCCGCATTTCTTGCAAGACATTTTCCCAACACTATGCGTTGTAAATTATGAAGATAATAAAAAAACAACGTATACATAAGGGCCAAAACGGTGACCGCGTCCCTTTAACGCAATCTACGAATGTGTGTAGCATCTTTGGAAAAGATAAGTTGGACGTCTACGGCGGTAGATCTCGTAGCAAAAGCACGCATCAATAAAAATGTTTTAGGTACGTCCTGTGTGCTCTAGAAGAGGATTGTATGTCGAAGGGCACGCTCGATCTTAGCTGTTCATTCGGACAAGACCGATTTTCGTAAGTAGTGTGAAACAGTGAAACATAGCGGTAAACCAGCGCCAGCAGTTTCTAGGTCAATGACAATGATATGACACGTAAATATAAACCAGTACGTATTCGAAGTTCGAGTAAGAAAAACGAAAATCTTTAGTTGCAGCTAATTTTTTTAATGATTTTCAGAACGTATGCAAATTGTCATCGGTTCGACCAGTCGGTTGTCAATTTGCTCGCCGCAAATGCTTTCCATTATGACAGACATTATTATGTGTCCGAGATTGTTGACTTCTTCAACGTTGTCAGAGGCGGAACGCAACTTGTAAACGATGACGCATTCTCCTGTGAATCGAAAATTGATGACTCCTTGAAATAATTTCCTTATCTATAGGGTTTATTCTATATACAGTTCTTTGTTGTTTTGCCAGATCAAACTGCCCTTTTACACTGTTTACCTTTCTTCTTTTCCGACTCTGTTTATTTTAATAGGTGTTTTAGCGCATCTTTCTAAACTTAGTCAGCTAACTAGGATTTTTGATTGAACCCGTGTTTCTATTGCTCTCTAAAGACGTTGGCATATTGCCCATATCATCATTTCCGAATATTTGTTCAAATTTTCATTCGGTCATTCCCTGGTTTATTTATGTGATGCAATGTTGGCTGCGGGTTTATCTTTTCACAAAATACATTTATTAGAGATGCATTGTCAATAAAGTTTTCTTTTTATTTCCCTGTTTGAATATGTCAAGTTAAACTTTTTCAGTTTTTATTTGTTTGCGTCATAATCGTGCATATGCACTTACTTGCAATTTTTAGCATATCGAAAGTAAAAAAAGTAAAGTAAGCACTTATTAAAAAGGTTAAAGTAATTTTCCGAACTTTACATAACCGAACTCGCAAGCACACGAACTAAATTTGTGCATACATAAAAAGGGCCGAAATAATTACGAATCAAACTTTCCCCCTTATTTCCTTTTATGCCTCACTGAAGAATGTAATAAGCGAAGAATGAAAACAGTGAAATACTGACTGCTTACTGGTCATGAGGTTATACGGTCTCGAGTGTTTTATTAGTCACTGAGAGAATTCGTTTTATCGCATGGTACACCCGAGTTTAGGGCCTCATCTATGTTGATTTCAATAGATCCACTAACAGGATAGCCAGTGTTCAATTGGATTTAGCGGCTTATCTTTTACTGTAAATTCAGCTAATTGATGGGATTTTGTGAAAAGTTGATTCCCTCCCTTCAGAGATAATTTGGGGAATTTTTTGGAGGTATGAGTAATTAGACATCAGAATAATGATGGAGCTTGCTTAACAGCTTACCTTAAAGATTTTAAAAATAAAACAGCGAGATGTACACATTTGCACTTAATAACAATACGCCTAACGGATTCCGCACCACCCATTTCAGAAAAGCCACTCATGGTCAGAAATATGTGCTAACTTTGGCGTCTTGCACATTGTCGGTGCTGAAAGGGGTAAACCGTGTTATTAGTTTGCTTTCCTTGTTTCCTTGTGATCAGCAATGTCATTTTACCTCACAGCTAGCTTGGTTCCTCTTACAACAAACCATTGTGAGCTTTACTATGTTTTTCAAAATCCCACCAAGTACGTGGAATCCACAGATATATGTTTCTCACGCTCGTTAGATAAAATTTGATTTGGTATAAGAAAAGTCACTCTTCATATCCCGCCTGACATGCAAATTACGAATACGCAATTAGAACGTGGCGGAACATGAGACATGTACACGAACTACAACTATTGAATCACGATGTGATTCAAATTAATGATCTGTTTTCTGGAGAATTTATTCAACCGTGTGAAAATTGGACCCGAAGTCTTCAAAGCTTTTATTGGATCATTATTATTAGTGGCAAGACGGCACTACATATGTTTAGTGAATTTTTGCTGATATAACTCTATATTTATACGTAAAGTGGCATTTGAGATCACAAGTGAGAATCCAATGAAATACATATGAATTGTTAATAAAATAAATCTCTAAATAGATGAACAAGTGGTTGTTTGATTGGGTTACTAATTGGACGTTCCTATAGGTAATACGAAAGGTAGATTGTCTTACGGGTAAGAAAATCGCCGGAACAGTCAGAACAAATATAAATTAACATTAGAGAAGCGCTCTGTTTATAGTACATACATACAATGTTAGTTCATCGATTACAATCAATGCTTACGCAAAATCCTAAATTGAAACACACATATTATTACTGTAGTTCGAAGATCAAAAACTATCACACCGCAGCTCAAAAGCTACTCTTCTTTACACCCGCATTATGACATTGATTAGAGAACAGGAAAGGCAATATAGAATTATCCTAGGAGTATTCTACTCTATATGCAAATATAATATATAATACAATTGCTAGGCATCACTCCTGTAAAACACGTTCTTATCTAACGCGAGCTAACATCGTAACCTCCTAAGTGACAGTTGACTGTTGTTCGGAAGAGAAGAAATCTCAAACCGAATTGTTTGTCGCGACTCGGAGTGCAAAGTCAATGAAGCCGCATTACAAACCACGCTGACATGTCTCGCTTCTTTGGCTGAAATCGGAATTTTTGAAATCAAAATGTTCGCTACACATTAGTCTAACTATTATATTATTATGTGCATTTTTATAACAAAATTGTCGCCTCAATTGCTTTCCTTCGTTTGCTTTGTAGGAAATAAATTATTATTATATTATTAATTATTGTTCCTACGGCTTCCCGAGAAGATTGGCCACCGGGAGGCTTAAAGTTGTTTATGTTAGCTTGGTTTGCATACCCCCCCCTGCATCGTTTCTGCGGATTTCGGTTGATAAAACAAGGTGAACATTATCTTTTTTATCTCTATCTTTATTCCTACACTGCGTGTTTTTTTGCTAGAAAATTGTGTGAGATGAATTCTGTGTACAGCATATATAATCGGCCTTAACTAGCTTGATTTAATCGCCTGTTCATGAAAAAAAGCAGAAAATCACATCATTGTGTTAAAAATTAGATGTGTGTACTCATTCTTCAGTCATTTCAGGGTCGTGTTTGACAGTTTTCTGGGTTTTCAGGGATTAAGAAAAACGTCTGCAGGCTTATCCATGTCCCTTCTGGGTGACGTGTATGTCATGGCGTAGGATAGTGAAAAATAACCCACGCGAACACAATCGTTTCTCCTGTCGTAGTTCGTATTTGTTTCTGCCCTGCCGAAGACGTACATAATTTGAACACTAAAATTATGCTGTTAACCAACAGCATTGCAATCGTGTCCGAATAGAGCAAATTAGTGAAACGCGATTACAGAATAATGCTGCATTGGATATTATGTAAAAAGCAAACAACTTAATTGACGGGTCTTGTGATAGGATTTTGGCCTTGTGTAATGGTATACCTTATTTCCACCATCAAAAGGATGTATGGTAATATTGGCGGACCCCGGTAGATAAATGGTGCACGTTGTCCTTTGCCTTCGGTTTGTTACATTCAGCGGTATTCCCATTTGGTCCAACGTTACTCGGTCCCCGCACTCTGCAATAGGGTCAGATAAAGCTTCAGAAAATAAGTGTATCACCGCTTTTACATAAATGTTATATGCAAAGGGTCTGCGTTAATAGTATAATTGAATTGATCTTTTGTACAGTTTATTCTAGTGGACATACGTGGACACACGTGTGCTATTTTCACGCGGTAGTAATCAAAGACCCAGAAGAAGATTTTTTTCTAGTTTCCTAAAGAGCCGTGCGTCAGCTTAGGTTAGTGCAAATTTATACTTTCCACACGAATGCACACTCAGGACTACATGGACCATACATAAAATATGGTTACTATAAACCACCTTACAATACATTTATTTTCAAACGAATCATGATGCCTTCATAGATCATTAAAAAGATTACCTGGTCTTATGAGTTCAAAGTATACTACTATATAAAGATCAACTACCTATACTACACAAACACAACTAGTTAGTGTGCTTCTACAGTTGCATATGAAGAGTTCTTCTGATTGGAACAAAAGATAATTAATACTTCTAAATCAACGGAACAAAGTACATGTTTTTGCGAGAGCATCGTACTTGGCGGTATATTTGAGGTACAGTTTTGGACTTAATTAACGACTGCTTAACCGGGCAAAACGTGCAATCTCATCTCATAATTATACAGAAATGGCATTGCAAGTTCGTAAGGCGAACTCTGGCATACAATATATATAATATATATATATACATTATATATATATATATATATATATATATATATATATATTCATTTTTCTAATAAAGAAACGTTTTCGCGTACCTAGGTCCGTGTTGATGTTCTTGATCGAGAAGTGTAGTTTCTTATGTGGGACTGCTTGGTACAGAAACAAATGTTCTCCAGGACCCAGTAAATAGGTCTCCTTCTCTGTGTGTTTGCACAGGTCAACAGAATTCTGATGTGTTTCATCCAACATCTAAATTTGTTATATAAAGAACGACTATTTTAGAAAACAAGTCCCAGGCAAACGTGATGCGCACTGGAGGCCTCGAACCCCTGTGATATGCACATAAGTGCTGGAAGGAATAACTGTTCGGATCGTGTCTTTTGATACCTAATTAAAGCTACAAAAGTGCGCACATGTATGCGATTAGATTGTTGTCAGCAAGCTTTCTAATGTTAATTAAACCATTGCGTGCGAATTAGTCAATGCATAGGTTAAACTTGTGCTTGTTAACTATAAAGCTATTTGTATTCACATTCACTTTTGTGCTTTTTTGCTCTTTATGTTACTTCTTCTACCAAACGTTGATCTCGAGCGTCACGTACTCTTTATAAAAACAGATTACAAAGATTAAGTTTAATATAGTGGACATTTATAGGAGAGAAAAACCGTGAATGTGCTATGACTGCGTATGATAGTAGACCGGAATAGCCAATGATGTAAAAGGGCAGCTTGTCGTGAAGAAAGAACAAATGTAGCTCCAGACTGAGTAAAGAACACACACCTCTATACTATATCCTTGGCTTTTCATATGTTCACAGTATGCCTCTAGCTTATCTGCTGTGAACTTGAGGTACGAGCCCTCTAACACTCGTATCCTCGCAAGACAAGTCTGACTACTCGATTGAAACGTAGTATATAGTCCGTCCTTCGAGATAAAGGCAGAACAACTTTCTGAAAAATTATTTTGGTTTATCCACGCATGTCTGAGAGATCGCCTTTGATCACTAAGAGAAACAGGTGTTTTTTTTATTATGACTTTTTTCTCTCATGGATATTATAAAGCGGTTAGCGGGAGTGGGTTCAGTGTGGGTGGTTGTAGTTAATTATTTCCTTTTTGTCACTTAATAAAATGAGTAAAATCTTTTGCTTCGAGTTCACGCAATTTTTTTAGAGGAAACAAAAACGAGAACGGATTGCTCACCTAATTGACTATAGTTGTCTTCGTAGTGGTAGACAAGGTCCTGAAAGAAGTTGAATTGGATATTAGAAATCATAATTCAGAGACAGCATAATCCTTATAATGATATGAACTAATGTCACATAGTAGTTTCAGTATTTTCATTTTGATGATTACCAGAAACCCCCTCACCTGATATTCATCATCTTCATGTGATGCAGTAATTCTTAAAAAACAGCATAATAAAACAAAGATGACAATTTGCATGTTTCGCTGATGTGTCTGGAAAAGGGTAAATCAGTGAATGGCTTACGAAGAAAACTACGCATAAAAATACCGAGCACCACACGAGCAGTCTATTATGTCGTTATTGTTTGTGATGGGAATATATTGTTTGAAACAGTTCCCTGGCCGGTTGCTATTCTCAAAATGATCAACTGCATGTGATAAGTATGTTATAGTGATAGGCGGGGCTTATGACTACAATTTTAGGCCCATTAATATTGCGTGGCAACACGCACACACCATGACAAGACAATTGAACTGAACATTGTATGTGGACCGTATATTCACATAAGTAATCTACCGCACTGGACACAACACAACTTCAGCAAAATATCCTGTTGTGCGTGGGAGCGGATAAGTCTGCAGTAATGGCATGGTCAATTAACAGAGAAAATCTAGAATTTTAAATCCTGGAGGCTGACGAGAATGAATTTATATGTAGTTTTTGTATCTAACGAGGAGTATGAATTGCGTTTTACATCACGGAACAAACATTAGTTCCAATTGGAGTTAATTTCCCATTAGCTTGTCAGTGATGAAAATCTCCGTGACTCCATATATTGTAGCGTGCGTAACCTGACTCCAACAAGTAAGTCGTCTATAATTAGTATTTTCGAAATGTGCATGCACACTCATTCAAAAATTATGGAAATACCCGTTGCATTAGCAGCACATCATACTTCGAGGACAAAATTGAAAACCACAATTTACGAGTGAAAAAGAAAAATATTTAAGTCAGCTGATCTCTTAAACCGTCACAAACGCCTGAAGTCAGCAATTCTTGCAGGTCGTTTCAAAGTGATGCGGTACATATATTGGGACATTTTATACTAATAATATTAATAGTTATAATAATCGTATTAATCACGAGTTGTCTAACCATAAGGTGCTGGTTCGAAAACATGATTAGTGAAAGTCGTAGGTTCGATTCCTGTTCGGGGCATTTGTCTTGGGAAGTTGTGGTCAATGAGGCATGTCTGTCTATCTATATGTGACCAACCGCGCAGTGCACCAAAAAGAGGGGGCTAGCTGGGAGTGCGCTGAGGATCAGAGTTGTTCTATTCGCTTAGATATTTGTCCTTTTTAGTGGGTTAGAATACAGGCGGCTATTTGTAAATACACTTCATAAATAGCGCAGTTTTTGTTATTGCAGATCAATGGCTATCTTTGGTTTTTGTTCAACGTTCACTACGCAGATGGTTCGTTTCAAATCCGACTCAACGAAAGAAAAATCGCAAGAAAATTAGACGTGCAAAATCAAAACTAAATATTTGATTTTCATGTTATTTGATAAATTACGATAACTTTGCACCCTCTGAATCACGGTCATGTTTCCGAGAATGTATGACGAAAAGGTACAACTTTCAAAAACAAATCATAGTATCATGAGACTTAAGAGCTTGCATGGGTTCAATCCTGTCGCCGGCGCATTTACATTTAACATTTTTCCTTTCAAAGAAAAAGGGTATATATTTTGCTGAATGTACGACATTTTTGCCTATTTGATCTAGAACAGCATAAAATGAGTCAAAATACAGAGCGGGGCAATTTGTTCAGAACTGGTCTATATAGAAGCGACAAACCTCAATTCCATTACATTCTACATGGGTGAAAAATATATAGAAAATGTGCGTACATAGAAAAGTAAGACGTTCCACAATGACCACATAGTATCTACTCCATTCCAATCTTGCATTGTTTGTTATTTCCTTGAAGCCAGGTGAATTAGTTGATTGTTTTTAATTAGTTGATGGTGAAGTTCTGCTACGAAATCTTCTCAAACAAACAAGCCGCAGGTGCAGAAAATTACGTTGTCCTAATTCATGCCCAAGGATCAGATTTAAGGGAGGTAAATACAAAAGTATTAGTGCCAAAGGAAAGTGCAAACACAGTTCCGGGAAAATACACACCCATTGGAAATAGGCACAATTTTATTTTGAGAAATAATGTAATGAATACAAACATACAAAAATTGTATGAAAACTCAAAGGAGGTGTCCAAAAAAAGAGTTCTTTTCGTACTTCTGTAGGCAACTAACTATGGATATTTTGTAAAAACGCACCAAAAAGGACCTTACGAATGTACTTAATATTCATCATTGAAGCTTCAAACATTATCCAAAAATAGGACGTTGTGCCAAAAGAATATTACATCGAGCTATATCTATATGTCGTTTTGCAGTCATTTTGGGGATTTATAGTCTGATCAGGTGTTGAGTACATATGACGACTGCATGAGTAAAGTGTGTGTAAAGCAAAGAATGTACTCTTTCACGAACTCATATTGTATATACACAGTGCTGTCCAAAATTATACCAGCACCCTCAATTTCAAGGATTTCTCTATTTTGTGCAGGAATCTTTCTTTATTTTTGTGCTGAAAGTAGTGAACTTTATGGTTTTGGGGTACTCGTATGATTTTGAACAACGTCGATGTGCGATGTTTAAGAAGGTGGTCGATAGTTTCATAACTAGTAGCTTCACTCAAGACGACAAACCTCGCATGCTGCCTTTAAAGCCTGCATTCGTTACATCAACAGGCACTCATTAACTACTCCAATCTAGGCCTTTTAATGTATATGGTATAGGAATATGTGTTAAACAAATAATTGCCAGGCAGGTTTATGTAAGTGGTGAGTAAGTCAAGTCTAATGACATATCCATCACAAAGACAGTGAAGGGATGAAGAGAGTGTTATGAACACCCGTGAGATCATCGAGTCGAGTAGGCGGGGTTTATTGGCCCGCCTCACGTCTAACTGCTTCTTACTGTAATACTGGGATTAGGATACGCCCTTCACATCAATGAGACATTGCTCCTAATTTGGATAATGAATTAAGCAATTATGACTAAAGCAACTGACCGGTTATTTTGTCTTTGAACTAAAGACTTGGAAGTATACTTGGAAGTTACAAACTGCACTTATGGTTCGACACGTCTGACATTAAGAACGAAGAGCAACAATGAACAAAACGCAATTCTCTACATGTAGCAGTAATTCGATCACGCATACTGGAACATTAGCAAAGTCAAATGTGAATCGTGCAGAATCTTGCACATTGTATGACGCTTAAGTAGGCACCTCATCTCTGTTGTGACGTAGAAACACGAAGTAGCTTCTAAAACTACAACTGTGCCGCAACGTCAGGCAACGATAGGTGGGGTGATTTTTCATCAGATTTGTGGTTGAAAAAAAAGTACTTGTGCAACATACTAAAAATACAATTTTTGATTTGTTTGACCAACACTTTGCCTACCTAGTGGAAGGCGAAATTGCTTGTTGTGGTAAATGACTTTTGCCTCATTTATCTTTTTTTTTTGTTGAAAAACACCCAAGTGGAAAGGACCAAACTAGAATAGGTTTGATTGGCAACGCTTCATAAACAATCACTAATGCCAGCTGTTAGCAAGTTTACCGAAAAGTATTCTGTATTTTGGCCGAACTTATTTTGCGTCAAAACATACTCTCATATAGTTTATTTTGATAACACACGACATTTTTACACCTGCCCAAACATCAACGTGTTGATTTGCGGCATTCTGATATTGTTGCAACTATCAGAAAACAAGAGGGGAAATATTTTGCTTTGCCAGAAGGAATATTTATTTAAGTTGGAACTTGCAAATGTATGAAAATTCTGACTCACTGCGTTTTGGTCAGTCAACGGACAGTCCGATTAACGGGCAATTAGCGGTTAAAAATACAGTATTCTCAAACCGTGTCAAGCTTATTATTAGACTACATTAGTTTGGAGAGCTGCAAACTTAAGGAAGTATTAGTGTTAAGTAATAGCAACTTTTTCTAAGGACGATAACATGATTTAGCCTATCTGTAATCTAAGAAATAGATTTGCAAGAAAAAGAATGCAACAAAACAGAAATTGCTTGATTTTTTTTCTACATATGCCAAACAAATAGCCAAGGCACTAATAGAGATGACATAAAACCAATGATAATTGAACATTCAAAGTCCTTTTAATGAACAACCCTCTTCCCAAGTTCACGATCCCACAACACAAAGACTTGACATTTGGGCGATTTGCAAAAGTTCCAATTAATAGCCGTTTGTAGTGAATAGCGCAAATCCAAAGCGAAAGGTTAATAACGAGTCCATGTGTTTTGGGGAAACCTATTGGGTTAACACAATACAGAAAAACAAACTGCTATATCATGCTATATAAATTGGAGCTTTAACTAAATGATTTTATATACCTTTCAAAGGTAAACAAAGTGCTATATCATGCTATATCAATTGGAGTTTTAACATAAACATCATCCTTGAATTTAGTTCTTTTTATGAATGCCAAAAAAAAACTAAAATTCTAAAATCAACGTCCTATAAACCATTCCTATAATTGCTACCTCGGTTTCAGTGAATGAAGCATCGTCACCATGGGTAGTTATTTGGGGGCACTTCTGTGAGTTCAATGAAGAACCAATGGCGTTCTACAATCAACCATCACTTTTTACCCTTCTTTTTATCAGTGAAATTATGCGACACGGAACCGTCGAAATTACCCCTTAGATGAACAGCGTCATCTCCAAAAACAGTTGAAGTAACTTGGTGACGATGTAAGCATCTTAGTTTATCACATTATCTAGAGCCCCAATTAGCTAGCAAACAGAACAACTGGTGTACCAGGAATGTAGGGTAGTTAATTGTTAACCGCTTTAGCTAATTTGGAAACGATGTTGAACTTCACGATATCAAAATTTATTGGTTCATTCAATTAATTCGAAGGTTGAGGTGGCACAATAACGCCAAATATTATCCACGTCATATACAGACGTAAAGTACCAGACGTAACTTCGTACCGCGATGCAACTTGCTTTTGTACTGTCATCCTTCTGTTACAAATATTCCACCACATAATTATCAAACAATTGTTAGTGACGAACCCTTTTTTTTGTTGGGTTCACACTTTTACTTTACGGCCTTTTCTCTATTAAAATAACTAATAATGTGTTTGGAATTAATTATCCCTTACGTAATTATTTAATAATTCATATTCAAATGCGTTAATAATTGTAAAATACATCTGGTTGGTTTAATAAGCTGAGTGGGAGGTTCAATTACAGTCATGCTTTTCAACTTGTGCTTTTTCTCAAAAAAAAGAACCATAAGAAATGCACATAACTCTGGTCACTATTCAACTGTTTATTTGAATGGGTACACGAAACGAAGAAAGTAAGTGGGTTGAGTATAACTAAGAAACAATTGACAAAGGGGTCAAATCTACGTTTTTGCTGGTAATTTATGAAAGGAACACATGAGAACGGCCGCTGTCCAGCACAAATAGGATAGCTACAAAACAAAACGAGTACCGGAACAACAGGAGCGCACTTGTAGCTCATACCTCATATATTATCCAGACCCCTGGCTAATAGTCTGGCAAGAGAGAAAGGCAGGCAGGCCTTTCACTACTCTGAGCTGCAGACCTTTGAAGTCGGGAGGCTTACCTTACCATTGCTCGAGTATGCGAACGGGAAACGACCAGAGATTCACCAAATGTAAAACGCACTGGACAATAACAACGAGTTCTAACATATACACTAAGCACTTCTAAACGATCACCGCACAAAAGCATTACTGAAGATAATACATTGTCAACTAAAACAAACCTTAAAAAAAAACATGTGAGACCAATAAACAGCAATAAATATATCAAACGATAATACACAAAGAATACGTGACAATAAGCCCGAAGATGGGAGCTATCGAACCATTTTGCATATTGCCGTTTTGAACAAAACTCATGGGCCAGCAACTTGCAAGGAAACTAACAATAAGCTGATTGATGTAATGCCCAAAAACGCACCCTACACTTTGTTTCAGCGTTTAGTGGTAAGAACTTCGTTAAGTAGTAAAGCTGGTTTATGTTTCTGTAATTTTAATGAGTTAGCCTAATTGCGGCAATTGCACCAATTTGTATAAGGGGATCGTTATATAAGAATTTAAAAAAACTTTTCTTTTTCTCACACACCAGGATTATGTCGGTCAGTCAGAGAGCTCGCTACTATGAAATTTCTATTCTAATGGCATATACTTAACTCGTATTATCTAAGAATTATTCATCATCTGTCCATTAGACATTAGGCGAAAAGTTAAACGAATGAAAGAATTAGCTGGTGCAAATTTCAAAACCGGGAAAATCCAAGCACTTATGCTTCAGTTAAAAAGTGTGTTCTTTTCCATGCGCGGTTAGTCATTATAAAGCCTATTACATTATATAAAAACAAAATAAACAAGTGTGACAAGCGATTTAGGCTTCTTTGCGGACTGACTAATTCAATTAGTTGATTAAGTTTTAAGGAAAATCATCGTATACACCGTATCCATTACTGGGTTTAAAATGCAGACGCAAGGCAGAGCAAAAATAACATTGTTCGTTTCCGAATCTGGGATTAATGAAGTTTCGGGAGGATACGCTTACTGAAGCCTGAAAAAAGAGAGAATAACGTACATGGAGAGCAGCCTACGATCAGTGCTACCATCAACTAATCTGCCATATAGTCTGCCATATAATCGTTGTTTTGATATATCCACATACATATCAATAGCTTGTTTGCTTGCATAATCGTGTTTCCGTGTTTCCGATGATGTCCAAATATGCCGATGTGTACGAATGAGTAGGGAATAACCAAAAAAACAATTACATCAAATTCAACAGTAGGATTGGCGGTGACCCAAGTCATGAATGTAAAAAAAAGTGTGCAACAGACAGTCCGACACAGACCGCTTACAAAAATTGGTTCCAAAGTTTTCATTGAGAAAACTACAGGGTTATGTAAATGTAATCATGATAGCGGACACCCATTGCAGAACGAACACCAATTTTTATGAAAACATTATGGCACTTGTTTGTCCTTTTTGTTAGTTTTACTATGTGGTTTTGGAAGTCATGCTAAATCAGCAGAATAGTTTACATGTGCCTGAGCCTTTAAAGAATCTGCATGCACCGTTTCAAATAACCAGTTAACCAAATGTTCTATCTTTGAGAGGATCTTTATCTGCTATCGGTTGATGTTTGGCGTCCATTGGCACTGTGTGAAGCTGTGGCCCTGCAATAGTAACACATAACGTCAATGGTCGCAATATCTCCTGCTTAACTTAAAAAATTATAAATTACAATATACATGTATAGCAGGGCGATCAGTTTTCACAAGTTATTCGCACAAAGGCCTTTCGCAAATTGGATTATGGGAATTATCGTAGGTCAAGTAAGATTGACAAGACTTAACACATTTTTTCCGTAAGATTTTTTTTACAAATCGCACAACTGATTGGATTTGATGACACATTCATTTAGCACGCTCTACGAAAATAGACTGAATTTTTACAAGTTTCGACTTTTTAAACTTTCTCGCAGTAGTAGTAGAGTTGACTTTGTTTAGTGTAGCATATTGATTGGCAAAAATTGTGCATTATTAACATAGTAGGGATGTCAGAAGAATGGTAAGTCGACATTGACTCTCTAATAGACCAGGACGAACGTTGACTACTAAGTAACGGTACTGTAACAAAAACGCGGATTCTGAATGTGACAAAATGAGCATCGTTTAACATAGGGAACTTTCGTTTACTAATGGAACTGCGAACGGAGCTTTGACTATTTAGGGTAGTGGGAAACGTGTTGTTATTCGATGGAGCAAAACACCAATGGAAAGCACACGTTATGTGTGGGTCATTCAATTCCTCCTCTTTTATGTGCCTTACCCTCGTTAGGACCACGAAAACCTCTCTTTCTTTGATCACCAAAATATTAGCAGAATTCTGTTTTCCAGCAGCTCTTCTAATCCAATTTCATTTTTTTATATAAATTGCCGCATGACGAAATGTGTGTTCTTTGAGGGGTTTGGTAGAACAGCACGCCAAAATATTGCCATTGTTTGACAGGAGAATAAAGCGGGATCGCTGCGGAACATTTGAGACGATCGTTTGTTTGTGTACGTTCATGTAATATACGGAAAAATACCCCCTCACCGGCTGGCTGAACGAGCTCTGGATTCCATCTCCTCTCGAGTCGGTGGTTTGCCTTTCAAAGCGGGAATTACGGGACTCCGTCTATCATTGTTATCAACAGTATATGACGGTTTCTTCTCCCACCATTCTGGACCGGAAGGAATCTCTGCCGAGTCGGGTCTCACTGGTTCGGGTCTAAAACATTTGCAAGGGTTAATTTTTTACATTTAGCAGCCAAGTCGCCAACAATTATACTGCTGATTGTGAGAATGGCTGAGCAGCGCGACTGAATGGTTGAACTGTTAATAAGGTGTGAAAACTGTTTCTCCTGTATGAACGGTATATTCCGTCTAATACCTGTTTTCACCTCGATTCCTTCTAGATGGTGTGGGATCTCTTGGGGGCCTTCCCCGAGCCTGTGCTATCACAGCGCTCTGTCTATCATCTGAATAGGCGGGCTGCTTCTCCCACCATTCAACACCTGCCGGTTCTTCCGTGGGATCGTCATGATCTTCTTGATGAGTTCGTCTTGCATCGGAAATCAATTCCAATTCATCTTAAGTATTTATACATATGGGATGAGGAACTAAGTTCTACACGACGTCAAAATTGCCGTCAAAATTGCCGTCGATTTATTGTTCAACTGATACAATAAAAACTTATATAATATTACTTATATTTCGATTAATACGGAGAATGTTACCAGAAATCGTTGTCGTCACAGCGTATTGAAGCGCATGATTGGATTAAATTGGTGGTAAATGACAATGTGACATTCAAAAAATAAAAGCAAGTTTGAAACGGCAATTCCATTAAGAACACATGCATGCTCGTTAGGAATACCCTGGTTAGGACCCTTGTTAAAACTGCCTGTAAAGCACAATGTCTTTTTAGCACAATGACCTGTTGTACGTGAAATGCATATGACCTACCTCTCCGTGAATGTGACGGCGGTGGTGATCTCCGTCTGCGTTGTTGTTGTGCCGCTGCCGCTTTTGCTTCTTGTTGCTGCTGGAAAATAATAACATTATTCAATTGAATTTCAATGTCATAGTAAACTTTACCACAATTCAATCCATGCCTCCATTATAAAATAGAGCACCTGCATGAGCGCTCTCCTCCTCTCGTTTGCTATGGCCTTCTCACGTTCTCGCAGTTTCTGCTCTTCCTCTTCGCGGCGAATTCGCGCATTATATTCTTCTAATCTGAACACAATAATATCATATCAATATTGCCCTTTACGGTGGTATGTCCCATAGAATTATGCTTAACATTCTCTTCCTTTTCAACTCATTGTGGCCTTAAAGGGACAGGCCCACGAGAAAAAAGATTTCCTCAATTTACTGTGAAAACCGCATACATATGTAGAACGTAGAACTGTATGTGCACGTAGAACTCAAAGAGTAGTTCCCAGGCAAACAGTTCGGCCAGGTACCGTAGTCAGAAACAATTGTAGGCTTTTAGGGTATTATAGTATTGGAAACGCTTTTTTATAATCTTAAGAATGTCCTTCATTCGTTTAACCATTATTTTGTAGAGAGAGAGAGAGGGTGCAAGTGAACGGATATAAACCGTAAAAAACGTATGTTGACGTCACTGACTACGGTAGCTGCCGAATTGTTTGCTGGGGAAGGACTCTGTGAGTTCTAGGTGCAAAGAAGTGCGGTTTTCACAGTAACATTTCTGAAATTCCGGACATTCTGTGCAAGTAAATTGTGGAAAACTTTTTTCACGTGGGCCTCTCAATTTTAACTTCATAGAACATTTGTTTTCAGAAACCCCTGATGATCTCCTTGTACTTAAAGGGATAGGTTCATCTCAAATCACCTCTCTGTTTATTGTTTTTATTGATAATAACGCAAGTATCATTCACAATGAAAATTAAATCAATCACAGAACAATACGCCTCGAAGAAGAAGCTTCCTTTATTGGAAGCTAGTTGATCGGAAGCCAAAATCTAAACACAAAAACTAATACCGTACACTGGCAATTAGCGGGCTAATGGCAAATAGCCAAGAGCGAATTAAATG
This sequence comes from Pelodera strongyloides, assembly GCA_036852015.1. Classification (NCBI taxonomy): domain Eukaryota; kingdom Metazoa; phylum Nematoda; class Chromadorea; order Rhabditida; family Rhabditidae; genus Pelodera; species Pelodera strongyloides. Next base: position 162,217 of record JAANDG010000240.1, read on the forward strand.
ATACTACACGGGAAATATTGACATGCCGAGTGTAGTTTGTAACTTGGCTAATTGCCATTAGTCCGCTCGATCTGTGTACGGTATTGGTTTTTGAGTTTAGATTTTGGCTTCCGATCAACTAGCTTCCAATAAAGGAAGCTTCTTCTGCGAGTCATATTGTTCTGTGATTGATTTAATTTTCATCGTGAATGCTATGTGTGCTATTATCAATAAAAACAATAAAAAGAGGGGTGATTTGAGATGAACCTATCCCTTTAAAAAGTGTAACAGTCGGTCACACGCACACATTTTTTAGTATTTAAAGTGTGTTCTCCTTAATTTGTAAAGCCGGGCCAAGCCGAAATGCACTGGACGATTAAGGTAATTGAATTATGCTATTAACGAAGTGCCCGAATCATAATCGCAACAGATTCGGTGAGTCAGGTTGCATAAGTTTAGAAAACGAAAATAGAAAAGTGTTGGTGCTGAACATATGCGCGCCCACACGCCTGTATCAATGTATGTATGAATTAGTCTGTTTGACAAGGTAAAAAGATTAGACAATTAGGGACAAACGTCACAAAATGTGGATTTAGCAAGAAATCGTTAAGCACCAATGCGGCAATAATTGGGCTAAGGGATAAGAAGGCCGGCTTTTAAAAATCCTTTCCATTAATGGATGGTTTAATGATGCATACGGTTTTTGGATTTCCTGGTCTGGTAATAATCTTATTATATAAAGTCAATTGTAAGTAGGGAAATCGTAAATGGAACCGTAATTACGAACCAAGATCTACGTTGGTTCTTAGTATTCAGTTATATCTTATCACACTCTCCATTAATTTGGAGAAACGATCCAGTGATGAAGTATTTTTTGGCAACGGAGAACAGTGGGCATATTCTAGGGTCACGCTCGACTTTGCGCAGACATCCCTTGACTTACTGAAGACTAAACCAAAAAGACAAACGAGGGTGCGAGTAATTCAAGTCGTTTTTCACTTGTTCTGGAAGGCTTCCGAGAAATATGACGAAGATAAGCATCACCGACTTTTTAATCTCCTTAAGTTCCAGTTCCAACTCCGTCCTCTTTTGCTCTTCGCGTCTTCGCTTATTCTCTTCGATTTGCTGCATCAACTCCATTTTGTGACGTTCTTGAGAACTCATCTCCTAAGAAATAATGTTCAGTTAAGCTGACGTTCCTTTTGTTCCTGAACTTTATTACCTAATTGTAAGTGTTAGTTTGTTGTTTATGTTATTGGAAATTTGTCACAGCTGCGCTTTGCGGCCCCGTAATTTCTCTATAACAAACATCATTTGTTGCCAGTCTCGAGTCTAATATCATTCGATTACATAAAAAAGTGGTTGGGGGTGTTATTCTCTTATGGAATGTAGCCCACCGGAAATCTTACATGATTAAGACACACAAAAACTGGACAATTGTCCGATCACTGAGATATTTGCATGAATGGAATAATTCAATTTCGATTCTAAGCGCATCTAAATGTAAACACGGTTAGCGAAAGTTTATATGGTGGATTGTTAACTGTTGACTAATTACAAAGTAATAATGTACGAAACAAATGCCCTGAATAAATGAAAATAAAAGAGGTGAGTTTAACCTTGGGATTTGGTTGGTTTCCTCTTTGGGGTGTTTCGTTGCTCGGCGAAAAACTCGCGAATCCCGCCAATCTCTGAAAGAAAACACAATAATTATCTCACAAAATGTTTTTCTTAACGTTTAAGGCTCACGTAAATGATCACTGAAAGCAAACCAGCAAAAATATAACATGTTAGCGAAGCAACAGCAAACTAAAGCAAAGTGCCATGTGCAGCACTTCGTCGCGGTGCAGTTGCGGTGAGAAATAAACTGGGGCTGAAACCAATAGTTATTTGCTCCACACAGCTCAACCAACATTCGGAATAGGGGAGTTGGTTTGCGATCCATTCGCATCTGCATCAACGATTGGTCGTGTCCATGCTTCTCTTAGCCTTCTTCTATCAGCAATCAGATTACCCTGTGGGTCTTTAAGTGGGGCTCCGCATCCGCCCTGACCCCACGGATTGTATTCCTATATTATATGAGTTAAAGATAAAGTAGAAAAGAACACCCTTTACGTCGACCGAATCCGTATAGGTGCAAGATTGATACCCAGCGTCAAGGTTTTCACAGTCGGTTTTGAGTACTCCCGTAGTTTTCTCACAGAAAAATAGGGTGAGACTTTTTCGTGGACCTGAGCCTTTCACATTGTGTGCGATTCATGATTCGCATGACACTTGACAAATAAAAGACGCATATTAATTTGCATGTTCTCTTGTAAGAAAAATGTAAAAGGAAAAATAAGATGCCTGATCATTATTGTTGCTTTTGCCCATTGCAGCGTTCCAGTTTCTGGACCTTCGAACCCCGGACTGCGGTTGTGGATTCGGTTTGAACCAATCACCGTCGTCGTCAGCCTAAACATAATGTTTACCAATAAACGCATGTTTAATAGTTTTATTTGACGTTAATTTGTCCAACTTTCTTTGGCATGGGTCAAAGTGACGAAAATCATAATTAGTGGCTGAAAGTGAAGGAATTTGTCACAAAGCGTTATCTTTCCCTACAAAATTCAAATTGTCATTGGCTTGTTTCAGTTTGAAAATAAAAAGAAATTGCTGCGGATTAGTAACTGAAGTGTGCGTAGTGCTGACAGAATATGCAGTTGTCAACCGTCGGTTACTATAACCATGACAGCCGCTCATAAATTATTTAGTTAGAGGGCTTGTATAATCTCAAATGTTTTTTTTTCTCGTGTAAGGAAAACAGAAGAAACGTAACGTTGAAAGTAGCTCCTTGCGGATCTACAAGATATTTAAGACTTTTGTTTCTTGGAGACCAACATGAGTTTTACGAAAGTGGCAGAGTCTAGTGTGTTGTTGAGCGCTGCGAAATAATTTACCGGTTTAGGCATTCTGTTCCTTTGTTGTGGTGGCGGTTCACTGTGGGATCCGTAGTGAGATGGGCCTGGGTCGTTTGGAGGAATATGGGTGACAGCTTCCCGAGGGATTGAGTTCATCTGAGAGAGTTCATATATTTTAGCTTGGGATTAACAAACATATTATCAAACGTGAAATTGGAAAATATCTTCTGGGACGTCGAATTGCGTCAAGTTCCGCCTTCAATTTAAAGACGAACCTGATTCATGCTCTGGGGAGTTCTTCTATACTGTTCATCGACTGATGGGTGATAGCCCTAAAAGTCACAGCTGTAGAACTGTTTTCACATCACTTATACATTTGGATGAATAAAACCTACGCAGTGACAAGCGTTACGCTTGCAATTTTTTATGTGTAAGCTTATAATAAGGATGATAAATTCGTAATAGCAATTGTTTTTATTTTAATATTTGTTGTTGTAAATTTAACTATTGTTATGAAACTATGGTCGTGTTGGTAACTTGCAATACTTTCTTATTTTGTTTCTAAGTTGTGTGGTGCATACTTGTGGAAAAATAGGAACTGAGCCGAAAACGTTCGATGCTGCATATGGGGAAGGAAGTGGTGGTGGAGTGAAGGACTGCAATGAAAGATACAAATAATTACCATTTTATAATGCAGGTTCTATAATTAAGTGTGACCTTTGGAACTTCATGAATGACGACTAATTGTAAGTTGATTTGTGAGGTCAGTGCAATAAGGATCATCAACATAAGATCTAGTGAAACACTTCGTGCCTGGTTAGCATGTAAAGCGGTGTATATGTAGAAAAAATGACGCAATCTTGTCATACCTCAGTGTACCACTTACCAAATGGCCAAATTGTTGATTGATGAGGTAGTTGATCTGCGGATCGACTGGTACATAGGCCAACTTGCCATCCACGTAAGTCACACGAAGGCCAACAATTGAACCAACGGGGTCAATGTGCGGGGAGTGAAAAGGAAATGGGGCTGTTGAAACTGAAACACATATTTTATTAAAGTTATCGAGAATATCTACGGATGTAAAATCAAAGATGGTGACCCAACTACAATATATTGCATAATGAGACGAAGGTAATTTCGCAACCAAAGAATGCGCGATTACCGTAAGGGACTGCTTGTGCCGGGACGGGTTTTGGTACTGGTCGACCAAAAGAATCATCAGGTTGTTGACGGTTGATGTTTCCATTGGACATTCCATTGTAATTCATGTTGTTCGAAGAAGAATTCTGGTGATTTACACTCCCAGGATGCTGATATCTGACCGGATCTTCATAATATGTTCGAACCATTACGGTTACACTTGCTGCAATCAAAATGTTGAGGACTCATGGACTCATGCAGCACTTGTGGTGTTTGTGTCGGCTTTTGTGCGCATCTCCCTGATGTAATAAATTATTATTATAAGCTCTCTAAGTGTCTTATAAAGGTAGTAAGAAAAAAATAGAAAATAGACAACAACCATCAATTGGCTTAATCTTAAAGGAATTTCGTCGAATTCCCGATCAATTTAAATTTAACCTTGTTTAGAGAATAAGACAAAAATGGCCGCAAAAGATGATGTTACTACATACAGCTGGAGGATGTCATAAAAAAAAAACAGAGTAACGGGCACTCATCACAGTGGCGACACGGTACAAGAACAAAAGTGTATGTCATTGCAACAAGATCAAATGAGATTTCGTAAAAGCTAAATCGAGTGTAATTTGCAGTCAGCCATTACTACAGTCGTCAATGTGTTGTTGGCAACAAGTGGCTCATTGAAATGGCTTTTCTGAATTCACGTTGCCATGGCATGTTCGTCTGGCTTCTCACCTCGAGCAACTTACTTGATGGCGGGGTCTACAATTGTTCATACTTTTTTTGGAAAAGGACAAGTGCAAATATTGCAATTACTACTATAGCTGTTGATAGCCCAGGATACAATTTTTTAACAGAATGTGTCGATATAAAATAAACCTTTTCCTGTTTAAGGTCTTGCTCCTTTATTTAAAGGAGGTAATGTGGTGGGTGAAAGTAAATCACAGCCACAGACGTCCGTAACGCTTACCTACAGCTTCCGTAGTTTTATTAGAGTGACTTTTTTCAGTCCCTACAGCGCGTATCACAATTTAAATGTAATTAGTGTGTGGGAAATTAATTATAGGGTGGCCAAAGTAACGTGCATAATTAGAAAAGCTTTTTGTGTATGTGAACGATGGAGTTTTTACCGTATTATACTGCTCAAATTAAATAGCGATGCCCTTAGTGATGTAACGCCGGTCACTGTGATCTTTGAAGAATTCGTATAGTGGACAATAGAGTGACCATAGGTATCCAAGGGCCCACCCATAGAGAAATTTTCGCCGACAGGGAACATTTCCTGCTATTATGTAGGGGAAACAATCAAACAAGAAACCGCAACGATACTATTAGTATAGCTCAATGATATGTAACGTCATATAACTTTTAGACAGACAAAAATAGGTAGCTAGCTGCCAACTTCTACATTCAATAGTACACGATTATGACACAACTTTTATTGTCTACCAATCAGATAGTATCTTATAAATTAATGAATAGCATTCATGAATTCCTTTCTAGCGTCCATGTGATCCGTTTCGGAATTTCGGTTGAAGGCTTCCCATTTTGGAACATCCTTAAATAGTCGCACAGCGTGAATGTAGTCCTGAAATATAGTTATTTCTCAAATGGGCGGAAAAAAACGGGCAGAAAGGAGGAATGCCAATAATTTCTCAGACGCGTTATAGGTGGGCGACAAAATTAGTTGATATCACTCACGCTGTTATCAACAGTAAATCTGTGATATATTCCAGCAGGAAGAAAGAGAAGATCGCCCTTTTCAACTGCGATTCGAATCCATCGATCCTGAATTGAAATTATCGGAATATAAGCAGCTTTCTCGAAAAAGATAGGTATAGTTCGTGTTTATAAAAAGTGACATGTAAACTGTGTGTCTATGTATACTCGGCCAATTTCACAGAAACGTGTTCACCAGCAGACATGTTTCCAACAGCACGATAATACTCGTGCTACTAGAAAAGTTCATAAAAATAGTAAGTATATGCAACTCACATTTGGATCCCGCAGGTCGAAGTAGCCTCGGCCATCTCGCACAAAACGCACTTCTGGGTCAACGTGCAAGTGTTCTTCAAAGAACATTTTAATCTGGAAATCAGTGTTTAACTCAGTAACAGAGTAGATATAATACCGTTTTCAATGTCCTCGACTAATTGAATACAGCTCAACACTCATAGGGTAAAATATCACGCATTTTTTTCACAGCATGAATCTTTGAGATGCTAAGTGAGATAAAGAAAAGAAATTTGAGACCACGAAGTAAAATTAAGAATCAAACGGGTTCATTGAAAAGGCTATATTTGAAGTTGACGATTCACCTTCTCCTCATAATTGGGCAGTCGTTCCTTGTTGATAATTACTTCATCTCTGTGCGCGAGGTCGTGTTCCTCCGCTATTTCATCCAACTTCTCTTCCCATCCGTCTTCAATTGGAATCTTAACTTAAAAATATGTGTATTTCGTGGGTATATGATCCATTGCTTGTGAATTCTAAGTTGAATTTTAATTACGACACTTGGTTTCATTTTTTCTTCGGCCGATCTCGATGATGGTGAGTAAAATGGTTTCGAAAACAAGCGTAATGTTCGCGTTTTTCTGTGGTTACATAACAATGGAAGAATTCTAATATTGTCCAGTCTTATAAACGAACATTTTTGAAATCTGGCACAATCTGGTGATTTGTTAATATATATGTTGAGTAGCCTACCTGCTAATACCTGCAAACAAATGGGGAGCCTACTGTTACCTGTTTAGTCCACACTCCAACCTTTGAGAGATCGTCACTAGTTGCAGCAAGGAAAGGAGTCAATTCACAAGGATCTCTTTGGTTCAAAACTGGATCTTGCATGTAGTATGCATGAACCATGATAGCTAAATAATCGGTTTACTAACAAGCATGCAGTTTCTATATTAAAAAACAATCAGGTGATTTATTAACATATGTAGAGTAATTGATAGAGCTAGTTATTACAAATAAAGGGACAAAGCACCAAATAAATGTATCATCTAAATGCCCTACGGAATTGCAAAAACAACAAGGACAAACATTTGCTTTAAAAAGCGAGAGTGCACGACTGTAAACGGTGTGCATGGGGACCAAACTACAAAGAAAAAGTGTACAGAGGGCTCCAAAAGACAATTGGCCAACACGTTCGTGGTTTGTATACTTGCAAACAAAAAGTTTTAAAAAGACAGTTTGACCTCACAAAATGAAAACAATAAAGGTTAACTGACCAATTATGGAGGTTTCTAACTAAATCTTGTTGTGAAAATATAAAGATAAGATAAGGAGTCCGTGTTTCTTTTATTGATTGTGCATTTTATATCAACCATTGTTCATCATGCAATTTTGGTGTGCGTTTATCTTTCGTTAACAGAAATACGGAAGAAATTTTATTCATAGCGATACTACAAATGCAGGTCTGTTAATTGAACAAAAAACTTAATCCAGAAAGCAAAATGCCTGAAATTGAGCCAGCTACTTCAATCTGCCAGGACTACGCTCAGGTAGTTTGTTCTAGCGGGAATTGACTCCACTTCCTCACTTCTGTTGTATATCCCAAACGTTTTCGAATCAGTAAACAGACGAATCGTGTGGATAAAACCCTGAAACGTATTTTGGTAAATATTAAACAAACACATTATGTACCAAATATATTCAAAAATTGAATCTTTTCGGCCTTTGTTCTGCTAAACTGGAGAAATAGAAAACACTCACATTTTTATCCACTGAAAAACGATGATAAATGCCTGCTGGTAAATAAATGAGATCTCCTCTCCGCGCAGCAATTCGCACCCATCTGTCCTATAACAATATGGAGGTTTTGCATAAACCGCATCACATGTAGTTTTTTTTATGTCAAACGTCATAATAAGAATCGCGCTTGTTGTTTTAATCTGAGCACGTTATGTAAAAACATAAAGAACAAACATCAGGGTCTCGAAAATCAAAGTATCCCGATCCATCTTTAACAAAACGCACGGCGGCCTTGTCATGGAAATGTTCATGGAACAGCATTTTTATCTGAAAATGTAGTTGGCAACCAAAGTTTTACATTATTACAAGGTTTTTTTCTTGACCTATTGTTCTACTATTAAAATACAAGTGTTCCATTGCACTATGTTTAAGAAAACTAAACTTTAACAAAACCTGAGCTAAAAGTCTCAAGTATATGTCCCATCTATATCATTGGGTGCTTTATTTGGTGGACGACAAATTGACACTACAGTCAGTGATTCCAAAGCAACATGAGACATCAACCTTGTCTTCAAAATCAGGCACCGTCTCTTTGCTGATTTGCACCTCGTCTTTATATGTAAATCCATTCGCTTTGGCAATTTCTTCCAACATTTTCTCCCATCCATTTTCCATGGGAAACTGAAGAAACTGTTAATTTCCAGGACCAGAGATATGCAAAGGTATTCTCTACATATTATTGATTGCAGAGCTCGTGGTCCATTTGATCAATTGCGCTCAATTCACAAACATTACCTGTTTAGTCCATACTCCGGCTTTAGCCATTTTTTCTTGTGAAATTGGTTGATTTGGTTCCAAACGGCATGGATCGGTCTGGCAACAAGGCGGATCTTGCATGTAATATGCGTGCATTATCTATAATTATCAAACATGTTTGAACTACTAATCGCCTTAAGCTAGTAACTAAGAATGGCAAGTGGGGCAAATGAATGCAAAGCGATAGAGCCATAATGCGCAATGCTAGGTGATCAAGTGAAAAAAGCACTCTTGTTTTCCCTTCATTCTCTATATTAAACTAAATGCATTTGGTACTCGAAAGTGCTCATTTTAAAAACACGAAAACAAAAACATCTATTGATATGCACTATTGCACGTGTTCGCGCTGCCAAAAACATCTATTGAGAGAAGTTGCTTTTATCGATGTGATTGAACTCATTTTACAATAATGTTATTACGGTGACTTCCACAGATTCAGAAATATGCACAATAAAGAACTGGCTTTGGCGGCATAACTAATTTTCGGATTTCACAGTTTGGGTGTTAATGTGCTTTGTTTGGTCATGAATCATCCAATTACCCAGACTACAAGTGCTCCGATTCCCAAGTCGATCGTCGCATTAAATGTTGACAAATGCTTCCGCCGCAACCTTTGACGGAACACACCCACATCTTGCTACTTATTTGCATGAATTAGAAACATGCTCGAGAATGCTAGCCACCGTATTTCCTGGACACAAGAATGAACTTCGTACAGTGATCTGATTACAAACTAGGCTAGTGCCATACTCAGTAGTGTGGCCCAATTATCCTGTACTTGAAGCTTCACATAATTGTTAATTAAAGTAGGAAACCTACACTCATCATGCTTGAACCCCGAATAAGAAGCATCCCCAGTTGCATGTCCCCAATGTCTGCGAGGTGTTCTATTGATAAATTGCCTCGTTAACGTCACTAATATCCCCTCATTGGTCAGGTCATTAATTGGGGTAAATCATCGTCTAACTGTCAAGAAATGACTCGCACGTGTTGTCCTGCGAATAACAGCTGCAACTAGGGAACAAGCCAACAACTGAGGGCAGAGAGCACACACACTGACCAGAATCCATGAGAAAACAAGGGATAATAATGTTTGTGGAAGGTATTAGACGACTACATGAGTTATTTAATACAGTAACCCAGTGCAATCTCACATTGCAACCACACATCGACAGTCGAATGTTGTAATGTTGTATAAGAGGCGAAAACTGTCAGCTTAATTCGGCAGTGTTCCTTTTGCATATGTTTTAATCAGTAGTTCCTGGTCTTCCCTGTTCTTTAAGCCCTTATTATGGGATGTCAGTAAACCGGCATGTAATTGTGCAATTAGGGTGAAATGATGAGTGGCAGAGGTGTCGTGTTCAAAGGGCCGCAATTTTGCGCCAATTGCTTGGGTGTTTGCGAAAGGGGCTTCAATCCCCCTGTGTGGATGCGCCCTCCTAGAGCATGCAAGTTGATACTGTCTCGGGACATCAGAAGCACCGACCAATAACCGACAGATGCTTATGATGTTTATGCCCTAGCGCAAATATTTTCTGCGAACAGCTTCAACAAACTACTGTGTATTTCCGAAACGGTAAGTTAAAAATCCGCGCAAAGCAGCGATAATAATGCAAATTAACAGTAACACTTAAGGCACCGTTTATGGTAAAATAAACGCCACCGAAAAATAACCAAGGTTTGCCAAGAATCAAGCTGTTTTTGAACCAAGAGTTGTCACTTGTCACTTTTCGAACTGTTTGTCCTGAAATAACTGGTTATGCCCAACAAATTTTCCAAGTGCATGACACCTTGCACGAATAAGTGAGATGTTTTCCTCAATAACAATTCACAATAAATACTTCAAAATATTGGAGGTGCACAAATACAATTTCTGGTAAATAATTCTCAAAATAACACCTTGTGTGTTTCTGTAACCTCACACCACCACTTTATGACATAACACGGTTAAGCGCATCCTGTTTAACTGTCCAAATAAATATACCGTTTAAACATGGGAGAATTTCTCCATTTTATATGAGAATGAAGTGATCATTCTATGATGGATACTCCTTCAATAGTTGTAACAAGGTAATATTTCCTGTGTACCCAACAATCTGTCCTCAAGCAAACAACATACGATCCACTCAATTCACCCCAACTATTGTATTGCTTATCTGGTGGAATAGCCGCCAAAGGATCCCGACACAGCAGTTCTCTACTGTATTCATTCTATGTTTGTTAATATCTGGTAGTATGCAAGTTCTATGCAAACATTCTTTGCTGAATAATAAACCAGATGTTCCTTAGGTAAGAGCTTCACTGCCAGCAGATATGCAAGACATGACTTCTATTGTATTCATAAGAATGTGAATCCATATTTGAATCGTTGGTTTCGCTGTGTAAATCACACAGGTAAAATCTTAGTCAAAAATCTTAGACTCTTAACTCCTAATGTTTACAAACATATTGAAGTGCAAGTCTCCTAGCCCATAAAGTTCGAGCAATTTAACCGATATGTATGTGCTGTAAGTGTGGCAATCAATCAAAACGCGCTCGTATAAAAGTAGGATTGCCCTATTAGACAGTTCTCTGGATTGGCTAAGTGCGAGGTCACGAATATGCACAAACATATCACAAACACCTTCAACATTCCCTAATAGGTGTGTCTTTCTGTCTCAGTTTCGCGCATTTCGAGTTCTTTGCTTGTCTGCCGCTTGGGTTCAAAGCGACGATAACCACATCACACCTGTTTTTGAAAAGGCGCGCGTCCCATTTGTGAAACGACCTTGCATAATCAAGTGAGTCTCAAGTTGAACGGCTACCGTACTCCAATTGCGCAAGTAAGGCGGTCACTTCAAATAAAGGATACTCGTTGACCGATCCCTCATTAACATCGACCTGCTACTTGGCGGCAGATTGGTATGTTGGGGGTTTAACCACTTATGAGCAATCAGGGATTAAGAGACAACCAACATGTTGCGTATAAATAATAGCCATCGTTGAAGTAGACATAATCACAGTGCATGTATTTTCTTGATCGTACTACGTAAAACCTCTCGCTCTTTTATATGTCTTTAAAAAAGCGGCTGCAAGAAAAGAGATGTGCAAATGGAGAAAATTGCCAGTTGCACAATACGCTAAGTAATTACAACTAAGATAGAACATTATTTGGTTACTTAATATTTGTGACATTTCTACTCCCAGTATAGTAATCGTGTGATATTTGCTGAGCTGCAAGAAGAACTGAACATGATCTGCATGTTAGCTTAGCTGAGACGTATTATATGTGTGCACAGGATAAGCTGGCAACACACCTCATTGTGCAATTAGTAGGAATGACTTCTCGCTAATGATGGTGGGGATTACTTTTGTTTGCTTAATATAACTCGCAGGTGGTGAGTGGTGGTAGTGTGGTGCAGCTGGCAGGAAGTGCCAAGGAAGGAGTGTCCCGGAATGACTTGCTTGCATAATTGTGTATAACAATGAATTAGGCACGTTCACTCTCTGTTACGCGTCAATGATCCACGTTCCAATTAGACCAACGAACTGCTTCATCGTTTTCAGACAATTGGTTTGAGAGTTGAGTGGAGGCTGCAAACACTTGAGATATTAATCGAACACTGATACGTTATGACTCTTCAGCTAATTTAAGACCAATTGGATAAATACGACAGTAAGAACGGGCAATATTTAGCATACATTCATTTGGAGTTCACCGGTCGTAAAGTCTCTACCAAAACTGGTATCTAATCAAAATGTAGCTTAAAAGTGTTTTTTTGCCTATATGGAATTTTCGGGTTCAAAGCAATCATGTGCAACAAAACCATCATGGCAAACAGTTACCCTTTTTCTCCACTATTAAGAAGAACGTAAACCGAACCATAAGCGAAACCATAATCATTTCATAATACCGTTTCCCAGCACGGGATGTCCGTGTTCTCCCAAGCCTGATTGATTTCACTCATTTCATCAGGTCTCTGACTCATTTAGGTTTCAACAACTCTAAGACAGAAACTTGTCAAATTGCAGACGAGGTACAGTAAGCACTTTGCAAATTACCAGATCGAGGAATCAACAACAGGAACATCAAATATCTAACGCACACCCTTCGATAAATTTAACTAAGAATTGTAAAGTGTAAACCTAAATCAATTTTCTAATCTGTAACTTCCTATGGCACAATGAAAGCTTACTTATGATTAGTGTAATGAATGGCAGCATTGAGAACGCGAGCAACCGTTTATGTCTTGTAATCACTTTATCCCTAGACCTCTCGACATAATTGTTTCTTTGTCTTCTGGTGCACCACACTTGTTGCGACTCGAATATCCCTTAAACGGGGTCATTCGATTACAATCCATATATTTTACAACCACCCCATGGTGTTAATTACCAGGTGACCTGTGCGGGGTGTCAGATTCCCTGGGTACCAATGTTGTACCAATCGCAGCTGTAGGAGGAGAATCTTGGTTGCAGTAAGGGGGCGGAGTCCCTAGCTGCCAGCCTATAAATGGTACGCGCCCGAGGCAGACGATTCAGTCATTTCATTGGCACGTACCCAATAGAGGAATACCCTCGACACTTTTTGACCACGCCCACTTTGGGAACACCAATCTAATGGTAAGTTAATTTGTACGGTGTTTTACTTATTAAAAGTTCTATTGCGCATAATTCTGTTTATTATTATAATTCATTGTGTTTCTGTTTTCGATGTCATGTTTCTTCACATATCTAATCAATTTATAACTTTTTAGTTCTTCGCTACGATGACTATCGACAGCGGCTACAACAGTCCATGCGTCGGTTTTTCTCCAGCAAGCTCGTCTTTTCAACTGCCCGAATATATCGGAACCCCAAAACGGAAGATCGAACAACGACGACTTAAAAAGACGGCTGATGCCTGCACGCAAACTGATAAAGGTGAGAATAACTCCAAATCGTTCAACTCTTATGTAGCTTGTTCGTTATTTCTTAACTTCGTCTCTTGTTTTGCTTTTGTCTCACCTTCAGCCATTTTTAATTTTTCTGTTTATATTGCGCTCAGTGAGTCCCATATGTTTCTTTGCTCACATATGGCGATTTTTTGTTGCGTTATTTTGCGGGCTTGTATACATATGCTTTTGCCAGTTGCCTATTTGTTTACCTACCGAGCGCGCGTGAATCCTTATTCTTGTGCTATTTGATACAGTAGTCCATAAGCCGGCGAGTTCAAAGCCAGTTGCATCTCCAGTTGCTAATCCTTCCACGCACGCGCGATGTTTGTACCTCACCGCGGCAGTCTTTCATCTTTCTGAATTGGCAAACAGCCATCACACTTGAACTACAGTAAGTCCCGTAATACAGTCTCGAGAACGGTAGTCATCGAATAAAATGCCAAATATGGCAACAAAAGGTGTGCCGCAAGGGAATGGCGCGTGCGGTGATGGTGAATAAGAAGATACCACATACAACGGACTTATTTCAACTTTTTCTCTTTCAGAGTTCGACCCGATCTGTATGGAATTTGGTCGTCGCCTCAGAGAAATGTGTGATGAATTCGATGCGGAATTCTATTGTGAAAGGAGTTTGCCACCTCGACCTGTTCGAGGAATCAGCTCCATCTTTCTCGATTTATTCTGTTTTTAAGAAATTTACATATTTCTTTGAAAATCAAATTAGCAAAATGTTTCTCCCATTAATTTACATAAAAATCCCTACTTCCCAATATGTGTTTGTTGTTCAGCTAGCTGTTGGTACAGTATCTTAGTCTTTGTATTGTTATCGTAACCCAACCCTTGTGAATGAATCCCAAATCTCCATATTTAATAACAGGGCGGATTAGGAGTGTGTTTGTTTTTCATTTGCATATGAATGAACTGTCTACAATCGAGTATGATAATCCACGTCCCCCAATCCACTTCACCCCATTGATACCGGTGTGCTAAGCTGTGATTGGTGCACTGTAACGACCACCAGCAATATGTCATATACCGTCTTATATATTCCTGAGTTTTGTAGTATGCCAATTGAATTCATAGTCAATTGTGTTGCCAATTTATTTGGCTAACCATCATGCTAATTTACCTTTAACTCACTTCTCGAATCTCAGGATGCGTTTTTGTAGAATGCAGAATACTGATTTCTCAGCTTAATCTAAGTCATTACCACTTGTGCTACGTTTGACTGTGTTCGTATGAAATGTGCAATAAATAATAATGATGATATCCGTGGATTATTCTGCAGAATTATAAAGCCACTACTGACCATGAGCAATTCTGCTCGGAGCATTGTAAACGAACTCTTGTACATTGGAACTCATGATACGAGCAGAGAAGCGCGAAATAAAGAAAAATATAGTGGTCCTAAAATAGCCATTATTCTTTTGTTTTTGTAGTAGGACAATAAACAAGCACATCATATTGACAATTGTAAAGGCCCCATTTAGTCCAGATTATTTACAGCCTGGCGAAAACATAAATTGATCTATTATTAACAATGGCGATGAAGTCAAACATCTATCGTGGGACTACTGTAACTTCCAATAAATATTAATTATTAATTCGTTAAAACTTATTAATTTCCAACAGAAAATTGCATAAATGTTTTTCTTTCTTATGTAATTGCCCATTTTCATCAGCTGGTAGTTAGTGACTGACAACGAATGTTACATGCCAGATGTGTCATATTACTCATGCAAAATACTGAGCACTCATTGTTGCGCAATCGGTTGTCTGGGAACCATGGGAATCTGATATATAAATGGAGAACATTAGGGTAATCAACACCTTATTAGCCTAATATAAAAGAACCCACAATTTACACAGTGCATTGGTTCATGATGGGTAGTTGGGTTAAACGTAACTCATAAGGGAAACGCGTTTATTGTGTAAAGGTGTTCAATTGTTTCACGAAATGGCTGAAAACGATTTGTCTCTTGGATCACAGGTTGATAACATATTGTTGTATAATTTAGGGTCTGCATCATATCCAAGAGTAAACCTTCACTTGTTGAGTCCACGTTCCTGTTCGCATCGGGTGTATCACACAGGTGTTCATCTTATGTGTGTCATTGGATATCCTCTTGTCACATCATTATTGAGATGATTGGTTGACCTTGTCCTCCCCTAATGACTTGCCTCAGATTAACAGAACCACATTGCCCCGAACACTAAGCTTCACCCCTCATCACTTAGATAAACACCCTGCTAATGCTAATTACCTTACACTCATTATCCGTTCAATTACCCTATTACAAGCACCAGCTGATTCCGGCGAATTTTTGCTAGCTAAAAAAAAGGGTTTCCACCAAACAATCCAAACGTTGTTCATTTTGCATAAACGGTTCGCATATTAGTGCAGATAAATGGGCCATTAATATCCGTCCACACGGCCGTGTTTTATTGGCTGACTAGTCATTTGTGTTGCGTTATGTAAATGATTCGTCTTCGTTTTCCAACGAATCGCAACATTTACGCCTTTCAGATGTCTTGCAATGCAAATCGCGTCAATCTTCACGCGCGCAAAACCGAGAGACATCGGTTTCTTTTACCGAACAAGACAAAAGAGGATATAATTGGCAATACGGTACTCGATGTTCCATTATAAATTGCAAATATGTTTCTTGCAATGCCTCTCGGGCCCTTAAAAATCCAAAGAAATATAAAAGGAGTTCCATAGGCAGCCCGAGAAATGTCAATGCACAAATAAAATAATGCGATGCTAACTTGTTGAATTTTCGCTAAACATTTGTAAGAACTTCAGGTCCCTTTGCTACCCTACCGCATCATTTATCCAAGGTTACGCATATCATCTATGCATTACAGTACAACATCTCATCTTACTTGCATGCTTTTGCTGCCCAAACGCTTTCTGTTACTCTCGGCACCCTTTGTTGGCAGCTCACCGACACATTAATTTCTCATGATGCCGTTTTTATAGCGTCTCGCGGAAAGGAGCCGCGAGACAATACTGACATAATAACCCCCCAACCAGATAGTAAACACTTTGGATCCACGTTCAAGGTTAAGTGAAGAAGCCAAATCAACTGGGACAATGGCGTGGACTAATTATCGCTCACTTATAGCATCCTCGGTTTGACCTCTGCCTTTAACTTGGTTGGAAATATTGGCAATAAATCCCGATTTTGCAACATTTGGCATCAGCTTGAATGTTAAAAGAAGTGTTTTTTTTCACTCATCCACATCAATTTTAAATTAAACGTAATAGTGTTTTTTTCAGTAATTACAAAATTGATTAATCTGTTCATGTTTCCAATCCGTCTGTTACTGATTAGAAACAATCTGCTGTTCATTATTGTTTGCGCGTAATTGTGTGTATGGGTTGTGTATTAAGGGGAAGTGTCAAATGGAGAATATTCGGGAGAGGAACGGACACCTGCCGGAATAGTGCACTATGCGATCCAACATTGTTGCGTGTACCAATTAGAATGTTGTTCCCGATTAGCACCCTTAGAGAAATGGGGAGGAGACCAACACTATAACCATTACGTACGTATTGAATACTCCACTAGCTGCACTTCAACGGAAATCAGCGCAGATGGTGCGAAGATAGTGCGCGAAAATGGAGAGACGGATCAACGATGGATTGGGAAGTTATTTTTAGGCAGTGCTTGTAGATTTAAGCTGAAGAAGTTCGAGTCATCCGAGAAATTAAACGGATTTCACAAAATGAAAAACGCCTGGGACGTAGGAAAGACTTATTAAAATTTTGCAGCCCATTAATGTGCAAAAAGGTAAGCTCTTTCAGCCGAATTGTTTCAATGTTCCAAAATTTGTATCGTTGTTGATCATCTGTTTCTTTTGAAAATGTGGCAAATCAAGCAAATTTTTAGCGCCAACCGGAATTCATAACTTGGCTAACATCTACTAGTATATAAATTTATAATAAAGAAGACAAATAATTTGCATAATTCCTACGTAGTTACCCAATTATGTTGCCAGGACAATAGAAAAGTGCGGTTAATATTCAACGAACTTACTGCTTATTAAGGATGACGCAATTCTGAATGGATGGGCGAGTTATGGAGGGTAGAATGAGAGACAGAGAAAGACAGATAGGAAGAGAGACAGAGACAAATAGGAAGATAGAGAAATACAGAAAAAGGTGAAGACATGTACAGACAGGGTAAGAGTTTCTGGAGACAGTACTTATCTTGGTGTTTTTTGAACGAAAAAACTTTCTTCTCCAGGCAATCAATCACAGTCTGTTTCCTAATTATAATAATGCGGGAAGTTAAGTTGTTTGTTGTGGTAAAGATTACGTACCTGTTTGCATAAATACTGAGAGTGTGCCCTCAGCTGCATTAGGCAAACAGTATCGGATAACGGGGTGTGGAGGAGTAAGTTGCGATTATCTTGTCCAAATAAAGAAGTGCGGAGGAGCAGCACACCTGAGTACCCACTCAAACTGTAAGCTGGATATATACTTTTTTGATAGAATTGAAGAACACACATAGTATCGTTGGGGTCCACTACTACTACCTAAGCATACTGGAAATGTACGTATGAGGAGTATTTTGCAACGAAGAAATACCCCCATTTACGGGTAATATGTAATTTGTACAGAAGATGTCTGCTGTTTGGACGTTTTGATCCTAAAAGCAGGAAGAAGTTTATCATATCCAGTTGGGCATACTCTTTGCACCGTTTAACACCGTCTCTCAAAGATCTGCGCTAATATTAGTTAGGTGGTTCGGAACAACAAAAAGCAGATGTGCAGTGCGCAACCGGTGAATAATTATCTCGTGCCATTTGTATAAATCATACGGTAGCACTTCCGATTATTAGGCAACGATTTGAAGGACATTTCATAACTCAAACCAGGAACATAATAAGGATGGATTAGTGAGAACATTTGAAACATTTGTCTATGAAGACAATAAATTATGCATGTTTGGGTGAATGTCAGGTAACCTCAGAGACGTTAGTCTTTAAATGGCTGCTTTCAAACTGAACTCAAGCGCTCATTCGATAAAGAAGAAACAAATTATAGCTTTCCAATAAATTGTGTCAGATATGCTGCATAAAAGAAAGAGAAAGAAGTAGTAGTGCCTAAACGGATTTTTCCTCTAATATCTATACCATAATTGCACTACATGTATTTTGACTTCTGGTTCCGGTAACACTTGCATTCCCAAATCTGTTCCTTCCGTCGAGACTAATCTTTCGTGCTTATGTGAACAGCACATAGAACACACCTGTGACCATCGCTTGGCTTGTGGTCTTATTTCTGGATAACCATTTTCAGAAAACCTTTTGATTAATGTGCGTCAAATTTTTTTGTTATCCGTCGAGACCTTTACTGGAGTTGCGTCTGATAAGCAAATGCAACTACACTATTGTTAGCTTTCATTCTAGCTTTCCTGACAATTTAGTGCATTGTTGCCTACAGATTTATTAACTGAATGAACTAGGTGTTCTACACTTTTCTAGGACAAGCTTTATGTATTTTAACGATTTTAATAAAAAAATTGGTAAAAAAATACTAATAACAATTTTGAATTGGACAAGTCACACGTGTTTCATCGAAGTCGTCCTCAACACGGGTCAAAATACACCATTGTCCTCCGCGTTGAGTGCTTTAGTTTCACCGGTTAGAGAGGCTAAAGAGATGTTCTATTTCCGTTCCGCTTGTACATTCTGTATTGTTTTGCCTTTTGCGTTGCAATGGTCCAACAAATTCTTATCTTTTCCACGCGCATTCTTCACTGATTTGCTTCTAATTACGGAATCGTGCCATGCTTTCCCGTGAAACAAAAATATACTGAAGACTGACAGTGTTCACGAACACTCTTTCACTTTACAAGCGATTCCTCTGCTATTCATCGATCATTATCCATTGGATTGATATAGTAGTCTAGTAGAATCGGCGAAACTTGTTTCACATTCTCACATCCACAATTCACATTTTGTTTTTGATCAGCACATAAAGAATGACCTCATTTTTTGTGCCATAATAGAGCACATTCTGTGGGATTAAGTGAAACAACCGTTGCATACTTGTTTAACTGTTATGTAACACCAGATCCGCTGTGATTACTGTCATAATCAGAAAATATGTAGTTTCCTCTTAATGTACCCATTCTATAATAGTGGACAATGATCGATTATAGAATCATCATATGTTGAATGCACTCACATTGTAACCGAGAGCAAACTGGAATAATAGACATGTGACAAGCATTTTTTTTTCTCCAAGCGAAACATTTCCAACATACACAAGAACACCTCTTTTGGAATTCTTTATCAATGACTATCAATTTATCTCCCTTTGTCAAATCGAACTACACAGGAAAATATTGTTCTCAAGGGTTCCTGCGTTATATATTTGTTCTTTTCTCTGTGTATTCATACTATTTTTTCAGCAAGACTCGTGTATTTGTGGTAGTATTAGAAACTCTCGTGTGGATGAATTGTAATGTTTCCTTTCAGATGGGGGTTATACGAACCGAAACGTTAAATGTTATTCAACTAGGAATTGGCTTCTTCTTTATTTTCTTTGCGTTCAATTCACAAGGTAGTTCTTAAGATTGATCTGCAGCATAAATCTTGCTTAAGCATGTTGCCAACGTTTGTAAATTTTTGAAACAACACATACATGAATATTGTTAAATAAACATAATACAAACACCTTGTTTCAACTCATTTAGGTTTCATTGAACAACCAGTTATCGATAGTGTAGCGAAACGGGGGAACATCGATCAGCATGCGGGTTACTACAGGTAGGAAGCACTGCATTAATTAAAATGTTTACTTAACTTTCCTGCAGTGCGGTATTTCCTTATATGCGACATAAATGTTTGTTTTGCAGTCTTTCAATAATCTACGCGGTCTTCACAGTGAGCAATTTCTTCGCGGCTCCAGTTGTTGATATCCTATCCGCAAAATGGTCAATGATCGCTGGTGCATTGCTGTATACAGCTTTTCAGGTAAACACATATTCATTTTGCCAAATTATTAGCCAAATCCAAATTCTCCACGCTCCTAATGTACAGTGTTGTTTTACCAACCTATTTAGATAGGATTTCTCAAGCTCAACCAAACGTATCTATATATTTCAAGTGCGGCTTTGGGAGTCGGAGCTTCAGGTATGCTTAAACATTTCTAGTGAGCGCAGCTGGTTGATTGGTAGCTGTTAACTAAAACTAGGTGTTCATTCCTGCTGCATGACTATAGCTAACCAAATAGAGGTTCTTCATGCTCAAATGCCTTTTTTCAGTGATATGGACAGGGCAGGGTAATTATTTGGCAATGAATTGTGACGAATCAACAAACCGACGAAATAGTTCAATGTTATGGGGAATGTCGAATTCGTGGTAATTATACAAGATCACCCAAAGTCCTTTAATTTGCAACCGTTAACTTTATGATTGGTATAATGAAAAATACCATGACGCTTTATTTTTTTCGCAGTTGATTTGGTAGGAACACAGTTGTTTGTTGGAATAAATCAGGCTCGAGAAAACGTTTCGTGAGACATTGTGTTGACACAACATGTGTCCTTTAGCATATTTATTTATTTATTAAATAACACCACAAGGAAATGTTGAAGAGAAAGTAGTATATAACTCGTCGTGTTGTCGTTGATTAGCAATTAGGTAATTAGAAAGTAAAACACTGGAAAATCAAGCGTAATGTATAGGTTCTAGCGTCAGGCCTATGAATGTCGCATATTTTTGTATGCCGCACTGATTACCCGAATTATTCAGTTTGCTCGCTGGTGGAGTGTTCTTATTCATCGTGTTCCATTCTTCAAAAACAACCGATGATATTTCGGACAGTACAGTGAAACTACTCTATGCAACATTTTCCGCACTCTCAATTGTTGGTATCATCGTACTTGCACTTCTGCGAACTCCACCCAGAAAGGCGTTGGAAGTTAAAGAGAAGACAAAATATGGACCATTGTTTGGTAAGGCTTTGTTTTTTTTTCACTTTTGTTCTATTCCTATTTCCCACTGGTCGATACGTTCCGGGACCAATTTCTCATCCACTCGAAAATTATCTTAAAGGGTCAGGCCCACCGATATAAACCTATATTTATTATTTGTTCATAATTTTTGTAAAGGGTGTTTGTTATAAAATATACACACTGTGTTTGAACTGGCTTCACCATTGCAAAGCTTTTCACGTAAGTTTTCCTTACAGAGTATACAGTATGGAAAAGCAATTGCACCCTTATTTCCTTATTGTGCGTGTCCCGGGGGCATTTTTTTTTCTTTTTTCTGTCCCTATGAGCCTGGCTATACAGCCGGCTACCCTCGGGACACGCACAACAAGGAAATAAGGGTGCAATTGCTTTCCCATACTGTATACTCTTTAAGGAAAGCGAACGTGAAAAGCTTCGTGATGGTAAAGCCAGCTCAAACTCAGTGTGTATATTTTATAGTAAACACCCTTTACAAAAATTATGAACAAATAATAAATATGGGTTCAAAACGGTGGGCCTGACCCTTTAAATAAGTGTATTTGCAGCTTCAACATTCAAATTATTCTTCACTCCGAAAATGTTTCTCATTGGGATAGTTTCGGCTTTTCTCGGAGTTGAACAGTCATTTTGGACTGGAATATATCCAACATGCATTTCATTCACGAAGAAATTAGGAGACAATACAAATGCAATGCTTGCATTGGCCACGATTTGTGAAGGACTTGGCCAAATGGCAGGTGATCATTTTCCCGCTATAAGGCGCACTTTGTGTCGAAACAATTGAGAAAAGCAAAGTTATCAAACTGAACAATAACAGTGTGTTCTTTTCAGCTGGTGGCGTGTTCGGTATCCTGAGTCAAAGGACAAACAAACTGGGACGTGACATGATCGTTTTTCTGGGATGTGTTGTTCATTTAATTGTTTTCGCCCTTGTCTATATCAACTTCCCACCGGATTCACCGATTAAACACACGGACGACACAGGAGGGCTCATCGAACCACAGTATGGCTTCTTTTCCTATTTTCTTTCTTTACCAACAGAAGTTTGTCCACCACCCCGGTGGAAAATCTCTACTTGGAGTGACTAAAAATTATACTTATTGTTTGACAATTTGTGTCATCTTTTACCCGCTTTTTTAATGCGTCATGATATCTAGTTAAGAAAATAATTTTGCATGTACATATTTCAGATTGTGGTTAGCTTTGATCAGCGCATTCCTCCTAACGTTTGCCGATGGCTGTTGGAATACACAAATGTACTCTCTTTTGGTATCAACATATCCTGACCATTCTGCACAAGCATTTGCCTTGTACAAATTCTACCAGGTAGTTTTTTCACACGGTACCAGTGATCAGGTGATACACCGTCCAGTCAGGGGTACGGTACCACCTATCACTATTTTTTGTTTATTTACAATTTACAATAGGGAAGGATCATAGGTAGTTGTCACACAGTCAAGAGTATTTTTCACTTTTTCTAAATTTCAGTCTGGTTTATCCTGCGCTGCGTTCTATTACGGTTCCGTCCTTCAACTTCAGTGGCAGCTCCTAATCCTTGTAATTACTGCTCTACTTGGAGCTGTCGCTTTCTTTACTGTTGAAAGGATGAACAGCAAGCATCAAGGAATAATCACACCAATTAAGGACGGTATGTTCAATAAGTCATTAAACTAGGCCGAAAAAAAGACGAAAAATGTGATACGTCTCCATGAAAACAATACATTATTCAGAGGCTCCTACACAAATGGAAACCGAAGTTGTGACTAAAGGAAAAACTGATATAGAAACGCATCCGTCAAATGACTCGGCCACAGCTTGGTCTTGAAAGAATTGAACTACACTATGTGTTTTTATCGGATGAAAAAGTCACAAGGAAGGATAACTTATCGAACTCCAGGGTCCAAAAAGAGTGTAGTGGCTTGTTTCCTTACTATTGATGTGCTTTAACAATGTGCCTTACCAGCTGTTTTGAATCTCTTTTCTGTACATACTATTTTATGTTTGCTCATTGTTTGTATTTGCGCTTTGTTAAATTTCAATAAATGTTTAGATATTTACTGATATTTACTAAAATATTGAAAACTATTTTTATTAAGCATGTGCAAGTTATAAGAAATCATACGGTGAGAATATTACAGCGTGTTCTTTGTAAGTCCTGTGTTTGCCATCATTTGGATGTATTTCGCAGTGAGTGGAGCATTGTAGGCCTGCAACCCTGGATGGCCCCTCTCGGAACGATAACTTTGAATCGCTTCACAAATGGCTGTGTGTGCTGCAGAGCCAAGCATCAGGGGAGGCTCGCCGATGCCCTAAATTAAACTTGAACGTTTATAACGTACGATGTATGAATGTCGTTCCATAGTTATAGCATGCATATATTATACAATATATTATGTGCTATAACTGTAATGATTGAAACTAAGCACAATAATCATGACATTAACATAACATAACATTTAACAAGCATGCAGTACTATAAGATAGATGGCATTGTATCAGCAAGATCCATACCTTTGATGAATAGATCTGTTCCGGATGATTGCTGATACCCTCGATTAACTTCACTCTAAACTTGTCGGGAACCATCTGCGCCGTAGGGATCTTGTACTTGTAGGCGGAGTCGTTGAGCAGCTTTCCGCCATTGTAAGTCAGTTCTTCACATGTCAGAAGTCCGTATCCCTAAATCAGTCACATAGAAACATAGAAATATGCAAATAACGTAGGATAATGTGTTTTGCGATTTGCTAATGGCAGACGAGAATGTGAATGTGAGCGAAACGTATTCAAGCAGAAAGGCAGCGGCTAATATACACACCTGCATGAATCCTCCTTCTATTTGTCCGATATCAATCGCTGGGTTCAGACTGTCTCCACAGTCCATCACAATATCCACGGAAACAAGCTAAACAAAGCTTCAGATGTAAATAGCATTCAAGAATCTAATACTTTGTATTGTTTGCCCATACTTGTGCACGACTTAGCAAGCCGAAACAAACTCTGTGTTCTCCTGTGAGACAGTCCACTTCAGCAACAACAGAGGCCGCTCCAGTCGTGAAGTATAGGCAGTCCGATTCTGGGATGTCATTCTGGGCGCGTTCCAGTCTAGAATAATACAATTGTACGTAAAATACGCTTGATTGACCGACTAAACTTGGAAATATCACTTATACTTCCTGCATGTGCCAAGAAAAAATGCGGAATAATCATACAAGATGTGTTCACTGGTTTGTAGAGAAATCTTCTGCATCCATGCAGCGTAAACAGCTTTGTCCCAGTCACCATTGTGTTGCTCCAATAGAGGTTGTAGATTGGACATCAATTTCGCACAACACTTCTAAAAACACGGGCAATTATAGCACCACAAGCAGTTGAACACAAAGTATAAATGAATCATGGATACTTGGCAGCAAGAAGAGCGGAAACCTGTTCGATTAAAAAACAATGTGATGTGCAACTTCAACGCAATGAAACGCAGTGGCTCTTTTACTGGGCTGTCTACTTTGTAGTATCGAATAGTAGTATCGAACCGTATGCTATTGCAAAAGACCATACCTGAACTGCACGTCCGTGTACGTCGGCTGCTTGGCTGCCTCCGGTAATCGGCGGATTAATTGTCTTGTCGGTACTCAAATCCAAAAGATGGATTTTCTCCATCGGAAGCTTAAATTGTGATAGTTATTATAATCTCTAACGAAGGTCACTATAGTATTTGTTCTCAAATGGAATTCAAAACAGCGTTGCTTACGTTAAGCGCCTTGCTGGCAATTTGCAATATCTTGATATTTATGCCTTGTCCCATCTCTGCACCGCCCGTCGAAATTGTCACTGCGCCATCCAGACAAATTTGCACAAGTGCGTGAGCCTTAAATAATCATATAGAGCGTAATACTTTGGTTAAGGTCTAAGTGATTTACATCATGTAAAGAAAGCAAGTTAAAATTAGGTAAAAGTATCAACCTGTTCAAACGGCCCAGGGTGGGGCATTGCAAAGCGAACTGTGGAAATTGAAGCTCCGCGTTTAATGAACTCGGACTTTCTGAAACAATAAAAATGAAACGGGAAAAGGGGCACTCGTATGAAACCCAAACTATGTTTAACCAAAGGTGCAGTAGCCTTCGGTTGAATCATAAAAACCATCGTTGTGGCATAAATATGCTCAACTTGACAAAGTGCGCGATAATAATGCTTGTCTGTTTTATTAAATTGTTAATAATGGCTCATTGGCTCTAGACGCCCTTAGTAAACGGCTCACTTGTTAAACTCGTCAACCTCCTTGTGGATTCTCTCAATGTCTGCAAACTGTTTGCATTCATTCCAACAGTCCAACATTCCATCGTTTCGGATTGTGTGCCCGGCAAGCAGTTTTTCACCAACATGAGCAAAATTAATTTCTTTCACCTGCGATAAAGAAACTTAAGAATTATGTGCCACATACAACTATTGCGATTTTGCTTAATTAGTCACAGATCGCACTTTTGTGGATAAAACTTCACATATAATACACATAATCAAAAGGATGGTGATCTAGTCTACAGTGCATTGACATTCCATCAAATACTGTCGTCGGGCGGGGGATTTCGTATATGTGACATAATTACTAATATGGTCTGGTTGTGAGTATGTATGAATATGGTTTCAGTTTAAGCTGTCAAGTAATGATATAACCAACCTCATCGACGGACTTGTTGACCTTTGCAGCAACCGCACACACAATCTTCTCCATTGCAAAGTAGCACTGTGGTTGTCCGTAACCTCTAGAAAGAGAATTTTATTTCGACTAAAAGAAAGAAGTAAATAAAGATGATTAAAGCTAGGACTGTTTTTTTGTTCTTATGGGAATTCTATACACCGTACCTGAATGCAGTGTTCGAGTGCTTGTTTGTCTTCAAAGCGTAGGCTTCAGTTCTCACTGTAGGCACACTGTAGCAAGCAGTACTCACAGATCCCAGAACTTGAGTCACCTGGGATTAAGATTTTATGTATAGACAATATATGTAAAGGTCATTGTTGTGTGTTATAGCTGACGCAATACAATTCTTTAACCCAGTAGAAAAAGAAAAGTTCAATCACTCACCCAAGCACTGTTATCGATCGAAAAGCCTCCATCAACGTAATGTTTTAAGTACATCGCTTGTAGTCGGCCATCTTTCGAGAAACCAATCCTGAGAGTACGTATTTAGAACTTACTAAATATAAAAGTTAGTACTAACTTGTATTTGTACGTAATCAATTTATATATGAAAAATTGGGGTCACGAACAGAAAATGTTTTAGAACGTGCAATTTACCTGATAACGGAAGTAAATTTACCATGGCTCAGCAAAGCGAACTCACTTGTACTCGCTGTAAACCGGATGTCTCTTTCCGGTAATGATCATGTCATCAGTTCTGCTGAGAACGCAGCTCACTGGTTTCTTCAGTTTCTGCGCGGCAACACATGTCGGAAACCTCACAAGTCCACATTGGGTGCCCTTGCCTCCGAAAGCACCACCCATACGTTTTACCTGGAATAGGTACTCATATAGCGGAAGTCTATTTCTAGCAAGGTATGAGTCAGCTATAACCCAGTTGTTGCCAAATCTCACTAACCTTCACAACAACTTTATTTGAAGTGGTCCCCAACACAGCTGCACACATTGGAAGTGCGAGACCAGCATTTTGAGTTCCCGAGTAGACGGTGCTGTAACTTTCAATGTTAGAAATCTGCCAAAGTAGGGAGCTGAATTGAATTTCATGCAATGAAATTTCCTCACTATTCGTCCTCTTCGTCAGGCACAACAACAGTTGCCTGTGTCTCCATATACAAATGCTCCTGACCGCCGATCTCGATCTGGCCACTTTGAACGAGGTCACATTTGGACAGCTCCTTCTCAACCTAAACCGAGGGGAATGCACAATATATGTTTTATCTAAGCGGAAGCGGTATAGATCTCAGATAGCAAATGGAATTTACTCAAAAGTTTACCTCCTCGGCCGATGTTCCGAAAATTTGCGGTGGAACGAGATAAGACTCAGCTGCGATTGCATCCTAAATGTTGCGCTTGAACAAATATACATCAACACTTTTCAACATGTTTTCCAACGAAACATATCAAATGCATTAAATCAGAATATTGTCTGCTACACAATCTAAGACTCGAAAAAGTAGAAACCTGTATTGTGACGATCGAAGATAATTTCTTGTAGTCTATCTTAACCAATTGTGCGGCTTTTCTGGCGGTCAGAACATCCGTGGCCACAATTGCACCAATGATCTGACCGATGGATTCAACCTGTAAGGAATGGAACTCTGTACATGAGCATTTGAAGCATGTGTGAGTTAGGGTAACACTAACAGGCATGCCTTGCTTACCTTTCCATCTGCGAACACTGGAGTGTCATCCTGGAGAATGCACCAGCCGCACATACCGGGTAGATTGGTGCCATTGGGAGGAATATCCTGCATTTGCACATAATCATCAACACCTTCGCGCAGTATGAAGGAATTATAAAAGGGATGACGAAAAACGTTCAGAATTAATAATCCGAACCTTTACGTCCACGTAATCTACAACACCATGCAATGTAAGTGCATCAGAGGGGTCAATTGAGAGGATTTCTGCATGTTCTTCGGTGCTCAGAACGAGTGCCATATGAAGCAGTTCTGTAATTATAGACATCGTCATGGACATTAGCATACACCGTTGTCATAATATGCTCCTAAAACGTTAGATTATTGAATGTTCAGCTTACGAACCATGAACTTTGATGTCGTTGATGTACTTGGCTTCTCCTGTCGTGTGTCGTCCTGCATATTGATGAGCTAGAGGCCGACCGAGAGGTTCATCAGATTTCTGGAACGGACAGCTTTGTTGTGAGTTAATCGTTTTGTAGATGAGTGATGCTATTTGAATTGCAACCTACTTTGTAAACCTGGGCGGACTCAAATTCTTCAGGGTGAAGCTCCACATTGTGGTAAACTTTCGTACCACTCAATTGGTTGAGCACATCAAAGAAAGCGGCACGACAAAGAGAATTCTAGAAAAAATATTATTAGCGACAACCCTGTGATACGTGAAAAATAACAGTTATACGATGTGACAAAAACATGGATAGAATCAGTAGGTTGCAGGAAACCTTGTGCATGAACCGTAAAGCAACAAAAAAATTTATACCTTAAACTCGAAGTCTTTTGTGGCTGAAGCTGATGACAAGTCTTGATTAAGGAACTGAATTCCTTCTTTAAATGCAGACAGCTCGCTGGATGGCTCCACAAAGTGAGTAAGATGCCTGGAAGGTAGTAAATGAGCGAAGTAAATAACTTTATATTTAATACGTACTTGACAACACACAACGGTCATTCAAACGAGGTGCTGGCAGTGTCAAATGTGTATTATTCAAAGGTACCCACTTTCCAATAAGCCACTGTGCAAGTTGTTTGCATGATGTCGGTTTCTTATCGACTCCGAAGGCTATTGAGGCATTCGTAACCAGACCATCCTTCTCTTCCACACATGTCACCATATTCACAACTGTGGAATCAGCTCCCCTCCGGTCTCCTTGTTTGAATGTGAAGATTCGAGCGCCAGGCTTAAAAAAACGACATATATGTACGCATGCATTAACATTGTACCGCTTGTGTCGTAAATGTTCTATCGGAGCTCAAATTACCTTTTCCAACGGAAGTTTGATTGCCTTGATTACATCAACAGGAGTAAGAACTGTTTTCGGCGCGTCGAAAAGTTCCTCGATGGAGAGAGTTTTCTCGGACGCCTCAGTTATGTTGTACACAACAACTTGGAAGTTGAGAGCCAACGCCATTGTGCACATGTCACTCGTTGCTGATGCTGAGGTCAGAGCTCCAGCCCAGCTCTAGGAGAATATTCATAGAGTAATGATACATTTCAACAACAATTTATTACGCGCTAAACGGATAATAGGTTTGTTTCGGTAAGCACTGCCTTAAAATTAATTTTAAGTAAACAACATGGAAGAGAACCATAATACTCACTGCACTATTCTTTACTTGATCGGATGAGTACTTTTCAAGAAGTTTGATCAGTGGTTCGGCATAGTTGACGAGCTTGAGCGCCGATTGAAACTCCCCGATAGACAAAGCACCACCAATCGATAATTCACCGCCACTGATTGTCACAGAAGTCATCTCAGGAATTCTGTGCAAACTGATCCACAGTTGGTGCATGGAAGGTGATGGGTTCATTGAAGCAACTGAAAAGCAATTGCGGGTATAGTAAAAACTAGAGAGAACTGAATTTGGGTGACAGCTCACCGGCGATACCGTTGCTTCATAAGAACTAACCCAGTCTGGTAATCATCCCGGAAGAAATCAATTTGAACTGTTGGCCTTCTTGTTCCGTCAATTGCTTAAGTTCCTCCAATGAGGTGGGCACGTGGAGAGTCACACGTTTTCCTTTCAGAAAGAGCGGAGTAACATCAGCAGTGTCTTCAACCTAAACAATTGTTTATGTCTAAAATTACATTGAAAATTACATCTCTAGCGATAATGATTCACCGCAGATCCTACACACAATGATGAATATGTTGGTGTCCTTACTGCTTTGACATATTGGGGTGGGGTGACTGTTTTCCTTATTCAAATAGGTAGACTTAATTACCGAACCGTGGATTATTAAAAATTGTTGAGTAAGCATTGCATACCAATAATTTGGGCGGAAAAATAATCTCTTGTGTGGGATCGTAAGGAGCCATTTCGTGAAAAGTCTCTAGTTTTGTTTCGTTTCGATTTTCGTCTTTGCAAGGGCAACCCCCAGATCCACCCATACAACATCCATCTTTCTTTCCTTCCGATGAGAATGAATAGAAGGCCTCGAGAATAGGACGGTAGCCGGTACAACGACACAAATTACCTAAAAGAGGAATAATAATAATATAATTGCATGTTAAGGCTTTGCTTACCAGCAGTCACAGTAACCAAACAACTTTACCTTTCACAGCTTGATTAATTTCACGGATACTTGGTGACGGTTCGTTCCTTAAAAGCGCATACATGGCCATGGTGAATCCAGGAGAGCAGAAGCCACATTGCGTACCGTGGCCACGGGACAATCTCTCCTAAAATTCCAGAATAAAATATAATTCCGAAATACCCCCTACGAAAAACGTTGTCCTAATTATAAGCAAACTCACACAGTGCAAATGATATTGTTGTATGAAAACACTTTTTTTTTGGACAAGTTTCATTTTGCACACCAGCATCATATTTTGTAAAATTTGCTGCAATTTTGTAACTAACCTGTACTGGATGTATTCTCTCCTTTGATATTCCTTCAACGGTGATCACTGAACAACGATCCATCATGTAGAGGGGAACCAGGCACGAATTCAGAGCATGATATCTAGAATTCACGTATTTTACATTTCGAACGTGCTAACTTGTGATGAACCGGTTAAATCATACTTCATGTGTAAAATTACATTGGTTTCTTCTCGTTCAGGTCGTATTTGCCGACAACCACAGTACACGCTCCACACGCACCCTCTTCGCAACCGAGTTTGGTACCAGTTAGTCCCACTAAAGTACAAAGTTGATAAATAATGTATATGTGCAAAAGTTGATAAATAATGTAAATTTGTGAAAGTTCATTAATAATATATATTTGCATTCGTGACAGAAACACCCTAAAACAAAAACATTTAAAATTTGTCTTAAGAAAAGTACGTATTGTTTTACTAGGTGCATTGAAAATATGAAATCCTCACGTGTATTCCTGACATAATAAGCAAGTGAAAGTTCCGGATCGGGATTATTCACTTTCTGTTCATTTCCATTAACAAAAAAGCAAATAGTTGAGCTCTTCTCGCAATCAGTAGCCATCTGTGTTTGAGGATTTTATCCGGAATCTCAATTGTAGCAAAACATTGGTGTAAAAGCGTAGGGCAAACGAAAGATATTACTATTTAATAGTTAGCATTCAAAAAACTAAAGCCAAATAAACCAGAACATAGTGCACAATTTTCTAAAAAAAAAACAAGGCAGTTGATATAAAGGTAAAAAAACATGCTTGTTATCTAACCAAACATTCCATATGGTGGTGCTATTCTAGGAAATGTTTCCTATCAATTGTGTACATTTGAGGGTCAATTGCAGATTGCAATTATAATCATCAATATAATGAATGTGTTTCCAATGTTGAATTGTGTTCAATTTTGAAACCAAATAATCTCAAATAGCTCGTTGTCCAATGAACCGAAATAACACTATTATTCGATAAGAGAAATCGTATTTACCTTTTTTTGGATACATCAAAAATTAAGCACAAAAATGCACAATCGTGTATAAACTAGAAAATGTACAAGTATGAACACAAACACATAAAATCTTTGCTAGCATGACTTCGGGGCTAATTCTGCACAGCATTTCTTATCACTGAGCAGGATTATCAATAATACATCTGAAAACAATCACATTCGCAAAACGAGAACGAAATGATAAATGATACGTTAAGCAAAAAAAAAGTCAAAATACAGACCAACAAGACTATTTAAAGAAAAAGCAGCCAACACGGACATTTTTGCGGTCATACAAGATAATTTAAATGTATGGAAAAGAACTATGAATGTAGGAAAATGACGAAGATCAGTTACGATGACAATTTTTGGAATATTAAGTTTCAAAGAATGAGGCATGGCAGCGAATGTCAATGCAAATTGAGGAAATAGGGATGTGGATAAAACACATCACGGGCTTTTATTAATTTTATACATAGCGAGAGTGGTTCAAGTTGTTAAGTGTGATAGTAGCACCTTATCTACTTAGCCAGGTCCTGGGGGTCTAAACCCTGGTTTGCCAATTTGTGGATTGATTTGGCAGTGAGCGGAGCATTGACCATCCGAATTTCTGGGAGGTCCATTCCTTTGCGATATGCACGGATTGCTTCGACAATGGCTGTATGAACGCCGATTCCCAACATCAATGGGGGCTCTCCAATTCCCTATAATAAGCAAGAAATGATTCCACGGTGTACCTTTTGTAGTTTGTTAATCGCACCACTTATTGACCATTCATATACATCTGTTTGTTATAAATAATAATTACTTCATTACCAACGAATAAAACCAATCAAATATATAATTAAGTGTCAAAGACTCAAAGGTCAGACCTTCGATGAATATATCTGCTCCGGATGATTGGAAACGCCGTCAATCAATTTAACTCGGAACTTTTCAGGTGCCATTTGTACAGTAGGGATTTTGTACTCATGTGCGGAGTTAGTCAGAAGCTTGCCTCCTTCGTAGGTAAGCTCTTCACAAGTCATCAGGCCATAACCCTTAAAAATCAATTTGTATGTTGTGGTTTAGACTTGTTTAAACACATTGTGGCTACATCAACGTTAATTAGACTATTTTTATTTAATATTTTTATGCAATTGAATTAAATTATTTATATTCAAGTGGATCAACTTTAGGTGCCGAACTACATCACTTTAAGCGCACTCAATGTCGGTTAATGATTTAAGCGATACCTGTGTGAATGCGCCTTCGATTTGTCCAATATCGATTGCTGGATTGATACTTTTTCCCACGTCCATTGCAATGTCAACGGAGACAAGCTAAACGATTTGGAGATGTTTGAAAGCGTGAATGTGCCATTAGCAATACCGCAAACATCGCATAGTGTGGAATATCCAATAAAGTATGAAGTTCAAAAGTCATGTTTAATTACAATTAAATACGACATCTTATATTCAAATGTAACATTTTCATAGTTGTGGGCCTCAATATATGACTCGTTGTTAGTAAACCACATATAAATCTTTTACCTTGTGCTCTCCAGTGAGACAGTCGACTTCAGCCTGGATACATGCAGCTCCAGCGGTGAAGTACAGACATTCCTCTTCCCCGATGCCATACTTGGCACGCTCCAGACTGAAAGGAAGACAAGATAGATATTAAAGTATTAATTCATTAGAATGAAAGTAACTGACAGAGTGACTAAGACTAACTAGAGCATTTTATATTTGTCACAAAATAGATAAATGTTGTGGAATAATGCAGGTCGATGAGAAAAAATGCGTTTGTTCGTGCAACGTACGTAATCTGCTCGGTTGCTTGGAGCTGCACTTTATCGTGCCAGGCCTGAAAGACTGCCTTGTCCCAGTCCCCATTACACTTTTGTACGTATGGTTCGAGGCCAGTCATCAGTTTTTCACACGCTGCCTGAAATATTTTTTGTCTTTTGCGAGTTGAACATTTATTTCTAGAGTTGTGATTTGAATCTGATATACGAAATTAAACTATGCACATTATGTATGCACACTATCGAACCTGTATCTACTGTATGTACCTTTACTGCTCGTCCATGAAGATCTGTTCCCTGACTTCCACCAGTGATAGGAGAATTTACTGTCGTTTCTGTGCTCAAGTCGAGTATCGTGATTCTGTCCATTGGTATCTAAAGGAGAGAAAATAAACATTCTGCTGGAAACCAATCCACTTGTTGTTCTCAAAAAAAAAAACGAATATTCCCACCTTGAGCACATGACTTGCAACTTGTATCATTTTGATATTGATTCCTTGTCCCATTTCGGCACCGCCAATCGATAGAAGCACTCCGCCATCCATGCAGATTTGCACTAGTGCGGCAGCCTTAAACAACGTTTTATATTGACTATTTGCAGTGTGTCTCTAGAAAATTTTGCGTTTGTTTCATGTGTAACCTGTTCCATCCATCCGAAATGTGGCAGAGGACATCGAGCAGTCATCATTGTAACGCCTCTTTTTACGAACTTCGATTTGCTGAAAATGAACTATCTTACTAACAAGTTCAATTATCAGAGAGGAAAAGCGGGTTGGGGCAAGATATTCCGTTGTCATTTGCCCTGATACTCTATGCATTAAGATTTAGTGTACCATTCAGTCTAATATATTCAAACGAGAGTCGTAAACGGTTGAAACTCTGCCTATTCAGTATTTCTTAAGTACTCGTTTCGAAAAGCTGACCGATTAAAATGGTCAGCATCTGTCCGAAGCTTCTCGAATTGAGAAAGTTTCTTGCACTCTTCCCAGCATTCTAACAATCCATCGTTTCTGATATGTTCGTCGAGAAGGTTCTTCTTACCAACATGAGCAAAGTTTAGCTCTTTAACCTAAATTGCACACAAACATCACGTACAATTGTGTATATGGTGCTGGTATGTGTATGCATGGGTGTGCATGTATGTGATGTGTGTCGTTCGTGCTCTCTGTGTGCGTTCGCGTGCGAGTGTATTTACAGTGACGGCGGCGTAATCACCAAAAGGGTCTTACTTCATCCAAGTTCTTCCCGACAGTTGTCGCAATCAGACACATTATCTTTTCAATGGCGAAATTGCATTGTGGTTGACCAAAGCCACTGAATTATATATTTTAAAATGCGAAGATACTAACCAGGTCTACAACTGTGCTGTGTAAGGATTGAGGCACATAATGTGAAGTAATTTAATAACTTTTCAAATAACTCGTTGCCCATCGCAAATACGTTGTAAACTGACCGGAATGCGGTGTTGCTCTGTGTATTTGTCTTCAGGGAGAATGCTTCCGCTCTCGCTGTCGGAACGAAATAAGGACCCGTGCTCAAACCTCCAATAGAACGCACAATCTAAAAAAGACTGTGCGTGGTAAACGACTTGCTAAATGTGCATATTTCATAAGCTGTATGGTTTTCACAAAGTTGTATTCATTCAATATGACAGTCAACTATGACAGTTGCTTACCCAGAAGGTATTGTCTCTCGTGTTTCCACCATTGGCGTAGGACTGAATGTGAAGCGATTCCAAGCGGCCTTCATTTGAAAATCCTATTCTGTAAAAAGCATTCTTAATATTCCTTAATGAGTTTTGTTTTTGCTGTAGAAATTATATTTGGGCATTTGGACTTTTGTTGTTATGTTATTGCAAAGTGCACTGTGCTACATGGTTATTAATTATTTCGTCTTATTTTAATCGAAAGAGTAGTCTCACTTGTATCTGAACAGCACTGGATGCCTTTTCCCAGTGGCCAACATATCGCATGTTCGACTAAAAATGCAGCTCACTGGTTTCTTCAGTTTATATGCGGCAACCATGCATGGGAACCTTGCCCTACCGCACTGATCTGCTTTGCCACCAAATCCGCCACCCAGTCTTTTTACCTGCAAATCATATTTACGGTATTTATCATTATTGACTTACTTTGTCATCTGTCCTTGCAATTCGACAACTTAGTCTACAAATGTAGGTTTTTTTTCTTACCTTAACAACAACTTTGTTGGAGGAAATTCCCACTACAGCAGCACACATTGGTTGCGCGTGCCCTGCGTTTTGTGTTGCCGTGTATACGGTGCTGGAATGTCTTGATTATAGATTGGCCGCTATTTGGGTAAGACATGTATGTGTAATAAACCCTTCAGTCGTAAGTTTTAAGAGGCACTTTGAATAATTTAAAGGAATATTTCGCTATTTACCGTTATGATAAAGCCACTCACTACTCATCCTCCTCGCCAGGTACAATAGTTGTCGATTGCGTTTCCATATAGAAGTGTTCCTGCCCGCCAATCTCAATTTCTCCTTCCATAATTTGATCGCAATGCTTCAGACTATTTTCAACCTAAATGCCATGTTAAGGAGTGCCTAAGTAACGCTTAATGTGGTTTGAAAATACCAGGGTACCTACGTAAAAATTACCTCATCCATTGATGCGCCGAAGATTTGAGGTTCGTAGAGGTAGGATTTTTGTTCAATCGCATCCTAAAACATCGTTTTTCGGTTTCTTTCAGGGAACAGTGCTGATCTCTTGTAAACGAAAGACAAAATTGGTACCTCAATAGACGTGACAGCTGGCAGCTTTCTGTAGTTGATTTTCACCAACTTAGCAGCTTGTCGCGCAGTGACCACATCTTCGGCAACTATTCCACACACGATTTGTCCGATGCATGTCACCTAAAGTCTCACAAAATCACTAGTTAATATTGCGATTAAAGAGTCAGACTCAGAACAAAAACGACTTTTCAAAACGATCAGTTTTGGACTAGGCCGGCTAATTACAACCGTACATCCAAGGCATGTGCAAAATTATAAATAGAATGTTTAATACAGCACAAAATAAAAAGTTGTCAAGCTAACATACCATGGAACAGCAGTTTGCCTTTTTGTTTTTGCCATAATATTTTATGTCGCCATATAAATGTTTCGAGAAAAAAATACCTTTCCATCTGCGAACACCTCAGCATCGTCATCCCAAACGCTCCAGGAGCATAGTCCCGGGGTATTTGTACCATTGGACGGAATGTCCTAAAGAACGATAGGAATCAATAACTGAACACTAGCTATTACATGTTGATACACTCGAGCTGTCAGCATCTGACGCTCACTTTAACATCCAGATACGCGACTACTCCTTTCACTTGCAGGGCTTCAGTTGCGTCTATCGAGAGAATCTCAGCGTGCTCTTCAGTACTTAAGACAGGACAGAAGTGCAGAAGCCCTGAAAAGAAAACAATAATCTTGAGTCCAGAAGTTCAAGTTTATCAACTTATATGTCAATATAGTTAATCATTACATACGGAAGCATATATATATATATATATATATACAGACAAATAAAGAATAAATTTAACCTGGTGTAAATCACGAATCGGGTATAGCAGGAAGCTGGTATTTTTTGACTATTACTTAGAACAAACCCTTGACATCAATGTCGTTGATGTATTTCGCGCTCCCGGTTGTGTGTCTTTCCGCCCATTGGTGAGCCAGTGGGCGCCCCAGAGGGCCATCCGTTTTCTGTAAAACAGATTTTAGCGTGAATTTTTTCTTTCTCAAGAAATAATTAAATGAAATGGCTAATATTTGTTACCTTGAATAACTGCACGGACTCGAATATCTGTGGATCCAGAGGTATTCTTTCATACAATTTTTCGCCGCTCAATTGATTGAGCACTTCGAACAAAGCAGCACGACAAAGCGACAACTGAAAGATCTTTCGATAAGAAGGTTACCGTATAAGATAAGAAAAATAAATTTCAGCTAAAAAATAATCGATTCTGGAAATGGAAGTGTTTATTTTTTTTTTGTCAGAATCACCCTTCGCATACCTCATAATCAGAAGTCTCTATTCCCTTCACATCATTGAGATCAGCTTTGAGAAGTGTACACGCTTCTCTCCAAAGTTCTTTGTAATTGTTGTTGTTTTGTGCAGTGAAGCTCCTAATTGTAAGATAAATAGGATAGGTGAACACAATAACTGTGGCGCATATAAAAGATTGTTCTCTGGCGCATATAAATGATTTTTCTCCGCCCAGTAAATATTTGTTCAAATGAATGCACTAAATACCTTCCGTGGATCCAGTGGCTTAATTGCCTGGTGATTATGTGGTTTCCTTCAAGTCCAAATACCACTCGCGTCATTTCAGGCGCTTCTATCTCTGTTGATAAACAGGCGACCATATTCACGACTGTAGTATCCGCTCCCCTTCGCGCGCATTGTTTGAAAGTGAAAATTTGCACGTTGGGCTGGAAAGCAAAAATCTTTAGATTCTAAAAAATGATATACGCCGTTGAGAACTATAACATACTGTATTTTTATGATCAAGAATAACAGGAAACTTTATTCACGTACCATCCTTCTGGGTAGGATAAGTTGTGTTATGATTTGCGAGCAAGGAAGTCTCGGGACAGGTCGGTTGAGCAGTTCTTCGACAGTGATTTCAGTCTCAGATAAATCGGCCAACTCCTTGACGACCATATGTAGATTCAGAGACAGAGCAATGGAGCAAATATCACTGGTCTTTTTAGAGGCCACTAGAGATCCAACGAAACTCTAAATTTTGAAATAAGCGATGTTCATTATTCATTTGTTGCTGCTTTTTCTAGTGAAATCCAAGCACACAATTTCACCTTGGTCACTCACCGCAAAGTGTTTCACTTGATCCGACGAGTACTTTTTGAGAAGTTCTATTATTGGTTCTGAGTAATCGGTGTATTCCGGTAATATATCCTGAACATCTCCGATCGTAGCTGCTGATCCAATAAGTAATCGGTCCTCTTCGACAATAAAATGACTAAGCTCGGGAATTCGGTGAATAGAAAACCATTCTTGACACAGACCAGGTGATGGATTTTTAACTGTTCCTGAAAAAAAAAGAGTTTAATACAACAACCATACTAGAGTTTACCGTTTTTTCTAGAAATAGGTATACGTGTGGTAACACACTCAGTCTAGTGATCATTCCTGAAGACACTGTTTGTGGGCAAGGTTCGGGGTTCTGTAGGTTTGCAAACTTGATCAAATCGCGTTGAAGTTCCACAAAGGTGCGAGGGGCAAATAATTTGATGCGTGGACCCTCTAGTCGAAGCGAAGGTGTTGAATCTGCATGTTGTTCACAATCAATCTGAAATTTAGTTCGTCATCATGACGACAACACAAATTGTACAGGTATGGTAGAATTGACAGGAAATGCTAACCGCATGTTGTATGATTCTGGCAATGTCCTATTTATATGTGGTGGCCCGTTCCGATTGGCCATCTTAGCTTGGTACCCACCCCTTCTAGGCTTTCTTACCAAGAGCTGTGGTGGGAAGATGACGTCTTGTGTTGGATCGTATGGTCTCATGTCTTGGAAGGAAGTCAACTTCTTCTCCATTGGTTCTACTTTTTCTTCTTTACATGGGCAGCCACCATTTTTGCCACCGCCACAGCAACCCTGTACCTTTTGCTCAGAAGAGAAAGAATACAGAGCCTCCAAAATCGGTCGGTAGCCAGTACATCGACACAAATTTCCTGAAAGAGAATGAAGGCGTCTCAATAACAACAACATATACTGATCACAGATGTTTGCAATCAATAATTCTGTATGTCACAAAGCCGCGCACCCTACATTATTTGTCTTCTATCGTGTTAGCCTTTTTGCTATGTTAACCTTTGACTGCCTGATTTATCTGTTCCATTGTGGGCTCGGGGTGGTTCCTCAGCAGAGCGTACATTGCAAGAATAAAACCGGGAGAACAAAAGCCACACTGTGTGGCGTGACCAACGGACATTCGTTCCTGTAAGTATATATGGTGGACCGATGTTCCGTGATCACAATCGAAGGAGTTTACCATTAGTATCGAAGTGGACCACAATTGCACAAATCATCTTCTTTATGAACTTGTAAAGTAAATAGTCATCAAAAATGGAAAAGCTCAACCAACCTGGATCGGATGAATCCTTTTCATTGAAACTCCTTCGATTGTGATCACGGAACATCGGTCCACCATATAAAGAGGCACCAGACATGAATTCACTGCTCGATATCTGCAAAAGTCAAACCTAGTTGAAAGGTATAATATAGTCGGGAACTGTTTATTTTCAACATCACTTTTAAGCACTCACACTGGCTTCTTTCGGCGCGAGTCGTATTTGCCTAGAACAATAGTGCATGCCCCACAAACTCCCTCCTCGCATCCGAGTTTTGTGCCGGTAAGACCAACTAAATTAGCGATTAACATTAGACTGATTTCTTACAAAGGTGCACTACCATCAAATCATAATGAGCATTTTGTAAAACATTTTCATTGTTATCCTCTTGATCTTCAAAGGACAGTGTAGCTCTATCTCATTTTCTTATTTAAAGAATTAAACTAGGCAAACAGTGTAAACAGCAACTACGCAAGTTGCATTTTACGCAGTTGACCTTGAATCCATGAATGGTGGGCTCGCTTTCCTGTCAAAACACCGCCTTTTTGTTTATTTGCTTGTTTATTGGCTTAAAAGTAAACAAGCTCACGACAGTTCCGAATGTAATAAGCGAGTGTCAATTCTGGATCTGGAGCATCAACGAAAACCTCCTTTCCATTAACGAAGAACCATATTGTGGATGATGTTGTCATCTAGATAGTCATAAAAACACAGATTATTTTCACAAATTATACAGTACTTTTAAGATTAGACGATTTACATAGTTCTTAAAAAAGTAGCGAATATCAGGCACAATGCCCGCAAGTTTATTTCAACATGGCTACTTTTTAAAGTGCAATGAAATAATTGAATATATA